>VWZK01022487.1:0-17255 GCA_013396935.1 Baryphthengus martii | reverse complement strand
AGTATTACTTCCTTCACAGAAGGTGAAGACATTTCAGAAGAGTTTATTCGTCAAGACATTTTCCAGAGTCGCAAAAATAGATATTTAAATTCCCCTCAAGCTGAGGAAGGACTTACTAGGCCTCCCAGTCACCTAGGAAGTGGACATGAAACCCTAAGGTAAATTAGAAAGAATCTAAGAAGGCTAAGTGTGAAGCAATGAAAATTACTTGAAGTGTGTTAGTCCTGAACATGAGATGAGTCCCAGTATACTTCACTGAAGGCCTTAGGAGAAAAGAAAGCCAATAAAAGCCGATAAAGAGGCAACACCTTTGGTGCGTGCATACAGCTGGCAGCTTTTCATAATGACATTTTTGGGCTCTCATCTCTGAATTGCTGTGAAGTTTTTCTTTCATCACCTTAACATATTAGGAGGCTATTTCTGTGACACAAGGCAGCTCAAGGCTCCATGAAGGACATCAGGACTTGAGTGTTTGGTGCAGAAATAAATTTTCAAAATAGGACACAGGTTTCTATAAACAGCCCTGGGCAATCAGAAAGCTTTAGCCATTACATATGTTCTCTATATTAAGTCCTCAGCAAAGGTTTCCATCAGCAAAAACCAAGGCTCAATGAAGGGTTGAACCAAAGGCCTAGCCTTTTAAATAGTCAATGTAGTGCCACGAAAGGTGACATTTATTGAACTCCTATTTCTGTCTAAGCAATCTTATGGTGTTTGAATCTTCATCCATCCCTCAATGTCTGATTGAAGCAAGCGTAAAATAAAAAGTTTGAATAAAAGAGAAATATCAGTCATCAAATCTTCTGTCAAGTTTTCTGGCAGTCAGTGCAACCACAACAAAGCAGATGATCATATGAAAGTACACTGGAAGTTTGCTGCAGACAAGCCACTTGTAAGCAGTCTTCTCTAATAAGACTTTAGCAGAGATGCATATGTTGGGATTTTTTTCACCTCACAGAAGATAGTTTCAGAGCATTGTTGCAATCAGGTAGTCTTTGTTCCCTTTCTCACTGTAAAACCTCATTTGTAACAGGCAAGTTTACAGACTCTTAGACCATTTTCTAGTGAGAATTGTCCAGCGCTTTCATTTTACTACTGAGATGTGATCAAGCCAACATTTCTCCCAGTGACTCTAGGGGGGCTCCACAAAATGTCTACTACACAACAGCCATGCCACAGAAAGATCAATCACAGGAATTTAAGGGGTTCTGCTGCAGCATTAAACAGCCTCTCAATGACAGTGCATCTGCATTATCTGTTGTACAGAAGTATTGCACACCCATTACATATGTTTATCGTGTTTGCCACTCAGCTTTAGGGTCAATTCACAGGTTATTCATTAAGCCCCACCAAAAGCACAGACCCATAAAGCTGTCAGTGAGACAGATTTCTACAGATGTCTTTCTACCTCTTTCATTGAGGTAGAACAAGCTAAGTTTACATCCCTTACAGTTTCTCTTTACCTATCTACACTCTCAAAAACTTCCAGAGGCAGTGTATCCCTTCAGCACCATCAATGATGTTAATACAATACCACCCAGAAGCCCAGCCCCAAAGAAGCAGTACGTTTTGCTAGCTTTGAGAATAATACAGGCCAAAACTTAATCTCTGCACCTCTACTGGTTGGGGCAGACACCATCAGGTACTGAATATGATTAACACAGTAAAGCTGTGGATTCTTTTCTAAAAATCAGTAAGGAGGGATTTAGTTGTGATACTGAAGCCACATTCAAGAAACCTTTACAAAAACAGCTTTCACAGAGCTTCCAGCTGATGCTTGTTTGCAGGCACATGGGAATCTGAGAATTCTTTCATACAAGAGTTTTGGTGGCCACAAGCTTCATCCAAGTGGAACAAACAGTAAGATAATGGCATTAGCATTGTAAAAGGACTATGAGGCAAGGAATTCCCCAGACTCTGGAAAGTCGTGCCCTAGCTGCTGCCTTTCTGGCTGCTGCCTTTCTAGCTGCCAGGAATTAGCATCTGTAAGACTCCATTTGCAATGAAGGGGGCAGAAGCATACAAGAGATGGGGCCAAATATTGCATCTTGCTTTCTTATTGGGACCCAAAGAGCGACTGTCCTCGGGATGTTTATTGCAGTCTACAGTTGTCCTCAGGATGTTCGTTACAGTCTACTGTAATGCTGCACGGACTTGCGTAAATCAAACTCAAGTGATCCATACCTAATACAGACCCACTTAGATTAATAGCAAAATGTGAAAACATAGTGCACATAGTGCACATAGTGCCAGCTAAACCTATGACAGGCACACATTCAGGAATAGCTGTTTAGTTGAGAGAAATGCTGTTGTTACATCCTCCTACCCCTCCACAGCATATGCTCCCAAATCACAGCATACCAAAGCATGCAAATAATCAAATGTCGCTGCCTTTGGTAATAGTCTAATATGAAGACAGAGTCTTCTGAGATAATCCCTGTCACTAAACAGCAAAACTTCCTTCTGTCTTTGGGACTGCCCAAGCAAATGAATGCTGTGAAGCTTTGTACTTGGGAATGATCTAGCAAAGTCAAATCTTCCCTTGTGCCACTTCAGTGCCCAAAGAAGAGTCTTGAAGAGAACACCACCTGTACAAGAGACTGTATACTCTGGTACCAAAAGGATGCTATAGACCTCCCCTACTGCTAGGACAATGTGTATTCCTCCAGAACTGGAGAGGATCCAGATCTAGCAGCAACTACCAGTCTGGACAAGTCCAGTAGAAGTAGCTGTCTGACCCACATACTGAATGACACGTACCCATCTTTCTCAGCTGTGCAGCAAGATAAGAAGGTAATGACCCCATTTCAGGAATGCCAACAACAGTTATCCATGTAACATCAGTGATGTATCAGACTTCTGAATTTTAAAGACATACCAATTACACAACCCTTTTGTGTACCATTATCAACCTGGAAGCTATTCATCTAACTAACTGCAATAGTAGCTTTGTGTCTGAGGACACAACTTTGATTGCTAGTATTTGACAAGCACAGATTTATCAATTATTATGTTTTGAAGTTAAATGGAAGTGTTGAAAGTTGAATGGCAACTCTTGAGCTATCTCCTCCTTTGCCTAAGACAGCTCTTTTTCACCATGCAATCTTAATATCCTATCTCCTGTTTCTTTTCCTGGAACAGCACCCCTCTACCAATCTAGGTTGAGATAAATATTCCAGTAATCATTATCAATCAGATGTATTCTTGCCTGTCAGCTGTCCCCTACCCCCAAAAAATCCAAAACAAGCGCACAACCCCCTCCAAAAACCTCACTGCCTCTCACAACAAACCAACAATGGTCAGTTCAACTCTACTATCACAAAATACACCTAGGATGAATATGATTCAATTTTCAAGCTCTAGTTGGTATGAAAATTCAACATAGATAAGAACTGAGATTAAAATTCCAGTATAACATGTTAGTGTTAGAATTCATTAGTAGGAAAATGGCAAAGTAATCAATTGTGAGTAGGTGCTCACAGGATCAATCAGCCTTTTATATAACTAATGGAAAAAGTCACAACACACCAGCAATGAACACTCTGTAGCCAGTGAGATTCATTCAGAAATCTGAAGTATCAAAAAAAATCATAGATCAAGCAAAACTACAAAAATACTTTTGAACTCTCCAAGTAGGCAGTTCTAATAGGGGAGGAACAAGGTTATCTGAGGAACAACCAGCATTCATATGGGGTTGAGAAAGTTTTTATATCAAATAAGAGAAAAAAAAATGGAAATCTAAATCTATATTGCAAAAGTCAGCAGTAGAACAAGGACACAAATTTTAAGGCAATATTAACAAAAGTCTCCCCTTTTTTTCAATAACTGTAACAAGACCACAGGAGGTTCTACGACTATGATTTTTATCTTCTTTCTCTTAATGTGATGGCCACCTGACTTCCAAGTTTCTTGAAAGTACCATTACTTTCTGAATTTATTATACTTTTACTATTTTACTGCATCACACAGCTGCACACATAATTTAGGATTTAAATAATGAATAGATATTAACATTATGTAAATCATCATCATTTTCCATTAATGGGAACTGGTGGTAACTGCCTGTGAATCACAAGCATTAGAAGTCACACAGATTTGTACATTTTTAAATTTCAAACTATATGCCTGATATAAATTACAATCAAAGCAGCTCTTTTGACTACTCTTAGATTGTTCCCAACTCAATATGTTGCACATCTGTTAGCAAAACTTTATGTCCAAGGCCCATAAGAGAATATGGAATATATTAGTATCTTGAATTAAGACAGCATGGAGTGCTCAAACCATGATTATCCCAACCAAAATTAAATCCTTCGAGTTAATATTATATATGTCTATTCAAACTACATTTAGCTAAAGTCAGTTATGAAAAACAATTGCCACCACTTACTGCTCATTCATTTTTTTTTAATAAACTCATGACTGAGCTAGAAGTGGAAAGGTTCACTTAGACCAAGACTGGAAAGCATTGCTTTTCTTAATTCTTCTTGCACTTCTTGCTCTGTTTCCACTGTAGCTTGTGACTTAATCAAACAACATCCCAGATAATGAGTTCAAATAGGCAAGACAACAAAGTCTGTTCTGAACAGTACACTGCACAATTTTCTTGTTCTACATAAACATGTTTCAATACCTATTTCAATGAAAGATACTGAATCAAGAGCAAGGCTAATGGGACAGCCTTCTATATCAGTTTGAAGAGCTTGAAGCAGCAATGAGGTTCACTATGATAACTTTGTGGTCATCCATCTGCCAGCTATATTAATGATGAATGAGATCTTTAATCCACATTTCTTACAATGCAACCTCTTTTTACTTCTAGTGTAAAGAGACTAGAAAATCCCATGCTAACAAGACTAGATTGCTGATGAAGAGAGAATTTGGAGAACAGGGTTTAGAGCTAGAATCCAAGCACTTAATATACTCTGTCTCTTTGGGTTCTCCCAGCACAACAATAGGAGCTCTCCTGTTTTGTAGAGTAAGACTAGCTATGCAAAAGTCTGGTGGGAGACGTTCCCTGTGCCATATACATGCATATGTAGACCCCACAGCGTCCAATCAAATACAAGGCTGTTCAGAGTTTCTTCATGTTCTTCAGAATCTTTTGTCCCCACCATGTTTCCTTTAACCATCTTCCCTGTTATTCAGCCTAGTTTTTCTCATCAAAAACTGGGATCTGGATCTTTCAAAAAAATGCACATTTCCTGTATATGAGATTCTGAAATTAATTTATTTTATTAAAGAATAATAAAATAAAAATCAATCAACAAGAAGACTAGTAAGACTTAGAAAACAGCAGAAGACTTGTATAACCTGTGTTTCACTGGTAAATGAGAGAGAAAATAAGCTGTATCTTGGAGTGCTATGGCAAGGGTAACTCAACTATACCAATGGGACCTATTGCCTGGTAAGAAGACTGATATGAAAAGAGAATTGAGATAATATAATTAGCTATTCAACTGCATCTGGGTGTTCAGTGCTGCCTTTTGGTTTGATTTTTTTCTTTCCTTTTTTTTTTTTTTAAATAAATCCCTCTCAAAAATCCCAGACTACATATGTAAAGACTTTGAACGTAATGAAGTCAGGATGTTTGAGTAGAAGAATTCCCAAATTCCACCTCATACAGTAACTTTTCTCCTGTATCAGGTGCAAGGAGATGCCTACACAGGAGAAGGAACAGAACGATCAGTGGTACATTCCTGCAAATACTTCCTCAGCCTTCAGTTGTTTGGTGTACCTCCTGATTGACTTACTCTGACAACTTGGTAACAAATAAAGATTCTTTTCTGGTTTTTGTTTTGTTTTGTTTTTTCCCAAGCATTCATCCAGTCTCCCCAAACCTTGCAAATTTCTTGCACCCACAATATCCTTTGGCATGAAATTCAAAAGTTCTGTGCACTGCACAAAGAACCTCGTTTTGTTTGGTTTATCTGAACCTAGGCCCTACCAACTCCACTTGATAGATCCCTTTCTTCCAGTGGAAGAAACAAAGAACATCTGTATAACACCCTTAAGCTAAGATTATGTAGCTCTCCTGTATATTCTGCACATTTTTATTTCCTAAATACACATAATAGTAAGCCATTCCTTAACCAGAATCCTGCACGTAACTCTGATTTCTGCTGTCTTTTTAACTTTCCTAGCACTCATAAATAACTTCTGAGACAAGGGGACAAATACACATGTATTTCTGAAGGTGTAGCATGATGTTACCTGTGTTTATCTCATTTTATTTCCTCATACCGCACAAGTGTTCCTGCCCTCTCAAAACTTCCCAACTCTGAGTTGATGTTTTCATGCAACTATCTTTCACAGCTGCAAGACTTCTGCTTGTCAATAATGGTTCACTCAGAGGCCATTATTGTATATACAGCAACAGATTTGCCCAGTGTATCATTTTGCTCTTGTCTACACTGAATTTCATCTGCCATTTTAATGCCCATTCACTCATTTTTATAAGATCATTCTGTAGACTTTCAGTCAAGTCTTTGTCCTTGCAAACCCAAATAATTTCATACATCAGCCAGCTTTATCATTTTAATGCTCACCACCTTTTCCAAGTTGTTTGTGGACATACTGAGCATCAAAGGACCTAGCAGAGTCCAAAGACTGCTAATCTTTCCCCCAAAAAACTGAGCATTTTCTGATTTACCTGGCCTACCCATACATGTGCACAGAGTGCACGCTAAGGATCAATCACAAATTGACAGGGATGAAGTTAATTTACGTGACAGCACTCCAACACCAGTATTTTAAGTGAGAGTTTGAATTACAGAGGTTTAAAATGTTTGTCATTCATATTCACAGGTCCTCACTCGCAGAATGGTAGCCTGCTTGGCCAGTGGTATTTGGTGAAACTCCTTCATTGATCTCTGCATGTTTCTCAGAGTGGTTTTTAAACACTTAGGTACAAAGGACCACTTCCACCAGTTTTCTAAACAGAGATAACAGCATGTGCATTGTCAGCGGACTCAGTCTATTCAAACTACATAGTAACTATTCTTCATGTAGATATTCCAGATTGATGGCCAGCAGACTCAAACTGGGCTGGAAAACTGGAGGATCAGGTTTTCTGCCCATGCACTCTAAAGCCAACCTGCATAGGCACAGTGGTCCCTTCTATGCAACTTTGAACAGACAACACATAACTTAGATGATCTCTAAGGTCCCTTCCAACCTAAGCCATTATATGATTCTAACAGTCAGTTTAAAGCCTGGCCTGGACTGCTCAGCATCCAGAAGCACTAGGCAAATACCTTAAGCTCTTCCCTGCCCAACTTCTGCAAAATTTCTGGTGGACACAGAAAAGGTGTTTGTAGAAAAGTAGACACACTGTAGCATTATGCTGACATGGTAACCCTCCAAATTACTGTATGTTAGTCCCACAAGGTCTTGTCTTTTCTCAGGTCTAGGGTAGAATGGGTTAATAAAAAGGGGCAACATTTTGTAATGAAACCCATGAGAACTGCTTAAACAGTGCTGAAAGGTATCTGTATTATATGTTCACACAGAAACTCCTTGCCCATCAGCTCAGCAATCCAATGCTGCTACTGGTAGTATTACAAGTTAGCTTTACACCTCTGCTAGATGGACTTGACTACATGTCATTAGAAATAGAAGTAACACCCAGAGAAATTATTAAGTTGAGCTAATGAAAGACAGACATGAGACACTGTCTCTCAGTTCAGACTGCTGCTTTTCCTAGCAGAATTCCCATGCATGATGCACAACAAAACACTAAAGGGAAGTTATGTGATCATTCTCCAAATGTTACACAGGGTTGACTGCCAATAATATGCTAATTCTAATTAGGAATATCAAAGTAAACATTTGCAAAATGTCACTCAATAAGCCAACGCTCCATAAGTCCCTGCTGCTGGTTAGGAGCTACAGAGTTAAACTCAAGCCTTTACAACTCACAATTTAGTTTGTCCTGCTTAGATATTATTGACACATTAGTGACTTTCAGCACACAGGAAAAGCAGAGAAGTTGTAATCAATAACTTCAGATGTTTTTAAAACCACCGCAAGAATCTACTGTCTTTTTCAAAGCACTTGAATTGTTAAAACAGAGAAGATACAGTTGATGGACAGTCTATAGAATAGGCTATCACGTTTCCCAGATTCCACCCAAAGAGGATTATCTCTTTTTCTCTCTTTTGTAAACTCTCCTGGCTTTTGTCCTTAAGGGCAGTGGGAATGAGCAGCATCTGTTTAACCTTTCCCTTTCCCAGCATATACATGCATTCTACCATTAGTAGTAGATATCTGATCTATATTGATATCTTCCAGAAAGAACATCCAAAATAGTCTCTATTGTTCAAAAAAAGCCAACAAATGGCTTTTCACTGAACAGGAGTTCTGCTAAGATAACAACTGCAGTCATTATCTATCTGCAAATTTATAGACTTATACAGGTATGGCAGCCTGAAAAGGAAGGTCAAAGAAAGCATAACCCCCTTTATGAACAAAATTGGCAAGCTGGTAACAACAGATGAGAAGACTGAGGTTCTCAACAACTTCTTTGCCTCAGTCTTCATGGGTAACCTCTCTCTTCCCACACCTCCTGAGTGGATGGACCATAAGAAGGGAAACGGGAGGCCAAAGTCCTTGCCACTGTCAGAGATTGATGACCCGCTGAGGAACCTCAACATATGTAAGTCTATGAGACCTGAAGAGATGCATCACAGAGAGCTGAAAGAATTGGCTGATATATTTGCCAAACCACTCTTTGTGATATTTGAAAAGTCCTGGCAGTCAGGTGCTGTCTCTGGTGACTAGAAAAAGGGAAATACTGCACCTATTTTAAAAAAGGGTAGAAAGGAGGACCCCGAGAACTACCGACCTGTCAGCCTTACCTCTGTGCCTGTAAAGATCAGGAAGGAACAGATTCTCCTAGAAGCTATGCTAAGGCACATAATGGACAGGGAGGTGATTTGAGACAGCCAGCATGGCTTCACCAAGGGCAAGTCCTGCCTGACCAGCTTAGTGGCCTTCTATGACGAAGTGACAGTGGATAAGGGAAAAGTACAGATGTCACCTATCTGAACTTCTGTAAGGCCTTTGACAGGCTCCCCTACAACATCCTTCTCTCAAAATTGGAAATATTGATTTGATGGGTAGACTGTTCAGCGGATAAGAGATTGGTTGGATGGTCACATCCAGAGTGGAGTGGTCAATAGCTCAGTGTCCAGATGGAGACTGGTGACAAGTGGTATCCCTCAGGAATCTATACAGTGCTGTTTAATATTTTCAACAATGACACAGTGGGATTGAGTACACCCTCAGCAAATGTGCAGATGACACCAAGTTGAGTGATGAAGTTGACACTCCTGAAGGACAGGACGACATCCAGAGTGACCTGAACAAACTTGAGTAATGGGCCATTGTGAACATTGTGAGGTTCAACACTGCCAACTGCACATGAGTTGGGGTAATCCCCAATATTAATACAGAGTGGGAGATGAAAGGATTGAGAGCAGCCCTGCCAAGAAGGACTGCGGAGTATTGGTAGATCAAAAAATATATATGAGCCAGTGTTGTGGTTTAAGAGTTAACAAATTGGGGAGGGAGCACACGCACACCTGGTATTCCCTCCCCTTCCCTGCCACACTCTATAAAAGGACAGGAAGTTTGGGTTTCGGTCACTTCCTTTCTCTCACCGTTGGGCTATGCTGCAGTGGACGGAAACCTAGCTCAGCTAGGCCTGGCTCCACGTGCTCTGCACAATCTGTCGCCATCCCAGAACTGGTTTTGTATATTTTTGTATATCCCCCTTCCCTTCATATTTCCTTCTCCCTGTTTATCTGTTACCTATTAAATTTTGTTCCTAGTCTTAACTTCCAATTTGGTGTGAGGCGCTTCCTTCCTCTTTTCCCTTTGTATCCTCCCTTGGGAGGAAAGGGGGAGGGAGAGAGGGGGCCCACAGCAATTCTGCTCTGTGGGGTTTGCCCTGAACCCTAAACAGAGACAGTCAGCAATGTGCATGTGCAGCTCAGAAAACCAACCATAATCCTGGGCTGCATCAAAAGAAGCATGACCAGCAAGTTGAGGCAGGTGATTCTGCTGCTCTATTCCACTTGGGTCAGACCCCACCTGGAGTACTGTGTCTGGGTCCAGAGACCTCAGCACAAGAACGACACAAAATTGTTGAAGTGGTTACAGAGGAGGGCCACAAAAGTTGTCTCCTATGAAGAAAAGCTGAGAGAGTCGGGGTTGTTCAGCTGGGAGAAGAGAAGGCTCAGCGGAGACCTTATTGCAGCCCTTCAATACTTAAAGGGGACCTATAAGAAAAAATGTGGACGGTCTTTTTTAGCAGGGCCTGTTGCAATAGGACAAAGTATAACGGTTTTACGTTGAGAGAGGGCAGATTTAGACTAGATATAAGGAAAAACGATTTTACCATGTGGGTAGTGAAACACTGTCCCACATTGCCCAGAGAGATGGTAGATACACCATCCCTGAAAACATTCAGGTTCAGGTTGGATGGGGCTCTGAGCAGCCTGATCTAATTGAAGATGTCCCTGCTCACTGCAGGGACTTGATGACCTTTAAAGGTCCTTTCCAGCCCAAAGCATTCTGTGATTCTATGAAAGTCTCCTGAGGAGTTCTCATGAGTACCAATAATGCTCACAGCTGTATCACCTTGCTCAGATGGTTCCAGTACTTCTGCTTCTGGACAGGGAAGGAATTCAAGACAACAGAATTAGAAGAAAAAACAGTATTAAGAGAGCTGTCATGAATACAGTGAGATGCATTACTGAATCCAGGGACGCCCACAGCAGCAGCAATGGCCATCCTCCTCAGCATCATACAACCAACTTGCAATCTGTCTACTCTTACATGCATGGCCTCAAAACCTACAGCACACATCAGAAAGAGAGGAAAGAGGTCAAAACTATCCACTGAGGTCAAGATCTCTGAAGTAGCAGGGGAGGTTTTGAGTAAAAATGCTTGAGTGATCTTGACAAGTAAACTCAGATACCACTATAAAAGGAAAAGAAGGAAAGTTTGGAGGGGCATTCAGCTGAGACATTACCAATATTGAATGGTACTAATAATTTTCTGTAGGAATTTTTATTATTCTCTCTGAGTCATGGAAAGAATAAATATGAGGTTTCACTTCATTTTAATGATTTTCAGAATGAGGCTCTGAAGATAAAGTCAGAAAATAACGATACAGAAAAACCCATTTAGATATCTCATTTAGTTTGCTCTATCCTACTGCCTCTAATCCCCAGTCCTGGATGAGGAGCTCTGTGAGCTAAATCATCAGCTTGGAAGTGGAAAGAGCCTGCTCCACACCTAATCTGTTAGGTAGGAAATAGGCAACAGAACACAAGGAAACACACTTGTCAGACACATTTGGTGGATTGAGGACACCAAGGGGAATACTTACACTACTTTACTTTAAAGTGCTTAGTTAAGAGCCCTGGATAAGTACAGTGGGAAAGATAATGGTATTTAAGTGTTTCAAAGCAATAAAATTAGGATATAACTAGATCAGAATTTTCCTTCCACTGCCCAGGTACTGCAAAACTACTAAAATAAGCCAATGTCCGGATTGCAACAGAAATATTAACTTCCTGGTTTTAAATATATGCATCATGACTGTTGATGAAGTCTAAACCAGGTTAGAAAATTCCAAGTGATGGATGAATACTTATCACACACATTACATTGAGGGAAGTAGGATTGTTTAGCCTGAAGAAGAGGAGGCTGAGAGGAGACCTTACTGCTCTCCACAGCTACCTGAAAGGAGGTTGTAGTGAGGCCAGTGTTGGCTTCTTCTCCATAGTAACTAACAACAAGACAAGAGGAAATGGCCACAAGTTGCACCAGAGGAAGTTCAGATTAGATAATAGGAAGAATTTCTTTACTTAAAAAGTAGTTAGGCATTGGAATAGGCTGTCCAGGGAGGTGGTGGAATCAGCAACCGTGGAGATGTTCAGAAAATGGGTGGATGTGGCACTTTGAGACATGGTCTAGTGGTCATGGAGGTGTTGAGAGAAGGTTGAACTTGATGATCTTGCAGATCTTTTCCAACCTTAACAATACCAGCATTCTATGATTATATGATCATTAGACAATATACAATCAGGAAAATATTTAATTCCAGTGCTCTCTGTTGAATGTATATCAGTGGTGGGTGAAGAGTTCACAGCAAAGAACTTAAGTCCCTTAACCACTGTGAGAAGAACCTCAGCTGCTGGCAGAAGATACCACCAGTCAGTGCCAAGCAGAAACTTTCAGATTTAGACCAGATCAAACTCAGGGCCTTTGAAGCTGAACAAGTGGTTTAAAAATCAAGCATTACTTAATTTCACAAAACGTTACTCAACATTGTTCCTCTAATGCCACTGAGTAAAAAGACTGAATCATTCCTCAGAGCCCAGGAACCCCTGGGACCATTTTCAGGCTCTGACAGGTCAGAGACAGTGGAGGATGTGGTAGACTAGGTAGGAGATGAAAATGGGAACATCCCTCTCTTGCCATTTCAGCTCCCTCCCCTTCCCACTGTTTCTTCTGATAAGAGGAAAACAGTGAGTGTGGCACATACAACACCTAAGGAAAGGTCAGTGCACTAATGGCTGCCATTTCCACAAGTCAGCCATGCAGAATTTGATCTGAAGATGCAATACATCAGTGGAGAATTAATTTAACTGAATTGACAGAAACAAATGAGCAGATCATGTATACAATCTCTCAGACAACACAGGGTTGCTACATTTACCATAAAGGTCAGAAACAGTGACCCGGTTAAGAGCTAAGTGTCTTTTTAAAGGTGAAACACTGATGAAAGCAAAATATCATTTATTTTTAATTAGCTACCAGAATGGTATTTGACTCTTCTACAAGCACAGCACAAGCGTAGTATTCCTTCTGTATCTGCTTAGCTCTAGCAAAAAGGTATCACTGCCTTTGAGTAGAAACCTAGTGATCTGGAAACTCTCCTGCAGGAAACAGACTGACAACATCGCAGAGCCACTACTGATGGAGAATCCCATCATCATCTTCCTGATGGTCTGAATTCCCCAAAGTGAACCAGGAACAAATATTGTAACAAAAGACATTCCAGCTGCTTAAGAGAAATTTCCCAGTTCTGATTCTTGGCAATCTTTGTGACAAATGTATGTGAGATGGGGCCAAGTGACTAAGAGGCCTCTTCCCATCAGGGGGAAGGGTCTGCCAGGTTCCCATGTCCCAGCTGAATGGATGCTCAATCACTACAAAGCCAGGCCCCATAAATCAGTGATACGCAGTTGTCCAAGATGGATCAACTCTGACAGAAAATACCAAAGGACTCATACTTAAAATAGCCAGCTACCCGGTACTTCAGGGGCTCATGTAGGATATGTACCATCCCAGGCTCCACCTCCTGTTATGCCTGATTCAGATTTTGGGTCTCCCTAATCCCATTATAGTGTCTAATATTCTGCAGCTGGCTGAAGTTTGACAGCCCTGAATTTCAGAAACCTTTATCCCTCAAAAACATCACCCAAGCAGACAAACTAATGAAACAAAGTATCATTTTGGGCAATTCAGTATTTGAGATTATCTTCAACTGCTGCTTATGTCTTCATTGGAGAAAGATATCTTTTAGTATTCCTCTCATGTGGCACCAGATTACAGCTTGGACCTTAAAACTCAGCAGGGCTGCAAAACACAGGTATTAAATCTGGATGCATAGACGTAGGCATATGCCAAAGTTCTGCCTGAAACTCAAACTCAACCAGGTGATATCAAAATTACTTATTGTAAGTTCATGCATTAGAGAAGAAAAGAGGCAATTCACTGCATTATACTGAATTTTAGCCACAATGCTGATAAAAATCACAATGCCTTTTAAAAAACAGACATCTTCCTTTTGTTCTTAGCATTCTCATGAAGAAAACCTTATATACAGATCCTGATACACATGCCACCTAAAGCTAGCTGTAGCTTGCTATGCTTTTTTATTAAGAAAATATTTTGCTTAAGCTTAGCATTTGTAAGACAGACTATATTTTTTTTCAGAAGCACAATATCCTGACATGTCACAGAACCTTCCCACTCATGAACATGAAGTAGGGGACATTTCATGTCCCGTGACACATGAGGGAATAATCTCATCTGGATAGCTACTAGTTCTGTGACAATTTGCTTGCATTCAGACAAGATTATTTCCCTGATCTTGTCAGGCCGTACAGAGACATGAAATAAGCAGAGACAACAGCTCCCATAAAAATTGCAGTCACAAACCTGCAATTAAAGATGTCCTAGACACATTTTTGTCACTGCCTGCATTCAATTTTAAACATTTCTCCCTAATCCACACCCCCTCTTTTGTCTTCTCTCTCCCTTTTTCTAATTAAAGCTTCTCTTTAAGATCATCTTCAGATGATCCGAGTATCCACCTGTGACATTTTACTGTTGATCAATGAAGTACTCTTGGTGGTTTCCCAGATCTCTTATCAATGTTACCATGGAGACTTAGCCAGCTGCTAAAACATCCAAAAAAGTTTTGTCTCTCACTAGCTTACCCAATTATAAAATAATTACGCAAAACTGGAGTCACAATGGCTACAGGATTCTCTTCAGTTTTGCAACACTCGCTAGCTTACTTGTTCATTATGCTGAATGTTGAACTTGTTATTAAATAAGAGTATTTGCTATTTACATAAGAATAGCATGCTTGTAGCATGCAATAATGTACAGAGCTCATCAGGTAAATGCCTATATTCTAAACTGTTCAAGGCATAAGACTCAAACCCAACCCATGACAGAAAATAGTACCTAAAAATAAAAATGCTCAATTAGCTGAAACAAAAAGCTGTATTCATACACCTTCAGATGGTGTTAGAGTACAGCTACTGAATGAGAACAGCATGAACTGTCAAGTCAAAGAATCTAGAAGCATATGCCAAACCTACACATAACTTGTGAGCCTACAACTGTAGAATAGGTCCTGTTAACCATTACCTCTTTCCAGCATCCATGTGGAACCAGCCATAAGGAAAATTGTAGCAGGATGCCAAAAGGAAATGAAAGGGAAGAAGGGAGAAAGAGCACAATTTCCATCACTTTCTTAACCCTTAATTGTCATGCTTTTCCACTCCTTCTATAATGGATGTGTCACTAAGGTTCTGATCCCATAACAAAGCAGAGAAAGAGATTCTTCTCTTCTAGGTTCTTTCATTCCTCCTTCATTTCTTCTCTTTCTTATCACTGTCCTCTTTCCTTTGCACATTAAGGGTATAGTCTGTCTAAGCAAAGCAGAACCTTTTGTAGCATTTCTGTAAATCAATAGCTAAACGCACAGTGAAAAGTAAAGCTTTAAACATCCCAGAACAAAGTACTACAATCTAGTCAGATCTTTTATTTGGATGTCAGACAATACGCTCCACTGATTTCTAGCAGTACAAATGTTACTGGTTAAAGTCAACACAGGTGCAGAAACTTACTTTCTTTATGTTACTATTGTTATCTTAGCCCTTTAAGAGGCATTTATTTCTAATTCCTTTTAAGGAAACATGATCACACTTCAAGAACTCCAGCAGTTTCGGTCCATCTCACCTATTTTGTGCTCTTTTTCAATCTTTAATTTGAACAAAAGCTTCAAAAGCATTCTTTTCTTCAATCTTTCCTAAGAAAAAAGTTAAGCAAACAAACAATTATTGGCTGAGTATGCCTTATTTAACCTTTTACATTTAAAACTCTGCAATAATTTCATAGCTTTTTCTATTGCATTTATAAATGAAAGGTAGCAATTATTTCTAACAGGCGTTGCTGTCCATGCACAAAGCAACTTGAGGCAGCTGTACAGCACCCATATCTCTGACCCATTTATTCCACTGAAATTAATTCACCAGCGCTGTGTTCACAAACAGTAACAGGCAGTCTCCATCACTAACAGCTTACACAAGTTAGAGACACACAGACAAGGCTCATCTGCCCCTAGAACTCACTATAAAACTGTCTCACCTACATCTCATAGCACCAGTCCATGGCTTGACATGGTTGCAAACATGATCTGGAGTAACTAATGCCACTGGCCTGTTATGTGAGATCCAAGAGAATACCATATCTTCAGACCAGTTTAAACCGTTTCAGAGAGACAATACCAGGAAAGGGACAGGACAGTAGAAACACCATGAACCTGTCTGTGGTCAATTGCACACCTGACTTGTCATTGCTGTACCCATGGATATTGACGGAAAGCAAGGGAACAGGAGGGTTGTATGGACTGTAAGGAAAAATCTTGCCACAAGGTGCTGAGATCCTGAAGAATCTGTCACTATATTTTCCTGTTTGGAAAGATGGGAGGCAAGTCTGCCCAAGTAAGACCGACATAAATCAGTTTTCCAGTGGGATATATCACAGAATCTACTGGAATTGCAAAACACAACTGCTAGTTCAAGATACCCTAGCTTTTAGATATTGCTTCTTGCTAAACTTACCCCTATTACTACATGGTTTTAGATGAAGTAGGATGTGTGTAGCTCCTGGGGCTTTTCTAGTAAAGAGGGGAGTTTTTCTATACTGTCCTGTCCAGTGGAAAAAAAAAAAAGCAAAAAGCCCAAAAAGATAGGACTTGGTAACTTTTACAAGTAGTAGAACACTTGCTGGAGCTCTAGCTTTAGTTTCAAAATACCTGAAGATACACAGTTACTGCCAGTTTTATGCAATGAGTTTAGAATCTATTCTAAGATGAGATATAGTGTTCACACTGTAATAACATGCTGCAGTGATGTAGAGCTGTCCAACTTAAAGCAAATCTTGTTCTACTTCAAAGCTCTCAAAGGAAACTGAAGTATACCTGTTAAGTATACAGCAGCTTGTTAAGTATGGGCAATCTTTGCTGAAGCAGCTCTCTACCTGCATTTTATTAAGATATATGTGTCAGACAAGAAGGAAGAAGGGTGATACTAGGCCTTTTTTAAAGCTCATAAGGAGAAGATGCTAAATAACAACACCACAGAAAGTTCCATATCTCTACTAGCCAAGCTCATGATCCATTTATTAGTGGAAAGTTTTGACAATGGTAATATGAGCAGGCCCCTCATGCAAATTGGTCAATGAACTCTACAGCAGTAGCCCTCAAATTTTGGGTTAGTTCCTTCTTTCTGTAAATGCTGCCCCTTCCAGCCTGAGAGCTATCACAGGGACTGGTCACATTCAGAAGCCATGAGTGAACCTCACTTACTATAAACATTACATAGATTGAAGTGGTTTATTGAATTTTAAGAGTGAAATAAGGGAAGGGTAACTAACAA
>VWZK01022486.1:0-12162 GCA_013396935.1 Baryphthengus martii | reverse complement strand
CTGATGGGAGGTAGAGAATAAGATCTTGTCCTGCTTAGCTTTGCACGCTGCTTGCTTTTTTGTTCTTTGCTTTTTTTTTTCTGCTCTTATTAAACCGCCTTTATCGTACCCTACAGGCTCTTCCCATCTTATTCTCTTCCCCCCTTGTTGTTCTGAGTAAGTAGCGGCGGGGGGAGTGATAGAACGACTTGGTGGGTACCTGGCACTCAGCCAAGGTCAAACCCACCACCGTCTTCCTTCCATTTCTGGGTGTCTTGCTATCACTACTTTTTGTATAACATCTGCTTGCTAATTTAGGTGAATGTTGTACAAGACAGTGTTGAAATGACTCTTTACAATGAAAACAATTAAACATTGGAATAGTCTCCCAAGGGAAGTGGTGGACTCCCCTGTACTGGGGGAGTTTTGAGACCCCTACACAGTTTTAAGTCTCAACTTGACAGGGTGCTAGGCCATCTCACTTTCACAATTTTTTTTGTTTTTTTATTTTTTTTTTCTTAAAAGGTTGGACCAGATGATCCTTCATGTCCCTTCCAACCTGGCATTCTATGATTCTACAACAAAATAAACTTTTACCTCCTGTGTCACTAGTCTTTAAAACATGGCAAGAAGGGTGACCCAGGAAACTACAGGCCAGTCAACCTTACTTCCATCCCTGGAAATGTGATAGAACAGCTTATCCTGGAGGTCACCTCTAGGCATGTGGAGGAAAAGAAAGTTATCAGAAATGGTGAGCATGGATTTACCAAGGGGAAAACATGCTCAATCAATCTGATAGCCTTCTATGATGGTGTGACTAGCTGGGTAGATGAGGGAAGAGTAGTGGGTGTTGTCTGCCTTGACTTCAGCAAGGTTTTTGACACTGTCTTCTAGAACATCCTCGTAGGCAAGCCCAGGAAGTGTGGGTTAGGTGAGTGAATGGTGAGTTGGGTTGAGAACTGGCTGAACATCAAAGCTCACAGTGTTGTGATCAGAGGTGCTGTCTATTTGGAGGCCTGTAGCTAGCAGTGTTCCCCAGGGATCAGTGCTGGATCCAGTCTTGTTCAACATATTCATCAAAGACCTGCCTGAAGGGACAGAGTGTATGTTCAGCAGGTTTGTTGATAATACAAATCTGGGAGAAGTAGCTGACACATCAGGAAGCTGTGCTGCCTTTGACATTAATTCATTGAGAGTACAAATAGGATATGAGGGTTCAGTCATTCAGAAACTGAGCTTGTAACTCCAAACTGGGAATGTTAAGAATCACCAACTGCCATTGCTTGGTTCAATCTCTCTTACTGTGCAAGTTTTTCTGATCCTTGTCTTCTTCAGTTTAACTGCTTTCTCATAATCTAGTAAGATTTACACAGACAAGGTGCCTTAGACTTGCTTCATTCTCATGTATGTTGTTAGACATGCCAGGTTAGTCTGGTATTGAGAAACTTTGGCCTAATAATGTTTTGTTTCACACCTACCTCCACCCCCCATTTTTCATGCATATTCACTTCTTTATTTTCATCTTATGTAACATGTTGTTGAAGATGGGGTAATGGGGGTTTTTCAGCTTGCTTATCACCTCTTCTGAGATATAGGTATCATACTTCATATTCAGGACAGCTTACTGATAATGCAAATAATGCTATTTTTTTTAGAAATGCTTGCAATATTATTTATTTTTCCACTGAAAACTTAACACACTTTCATTCTTTGCAGTGACTGTATAAAAGAGCTCAAGCCCTTTAGAGAGACCTATTCTGAAACAGATTTAATATAGAAATGTGTTAACTATGGGCTTTCTGTACAGTTAATGCACCTATTTCAGTACATATGGACTATTCATGCATTACATACATAATTTATGGTGTATGCATCCCTGTTTTGCATACTGGAGTCATTGCAATTTACCATTTTCTAAAACTGGTTAGACTTACTATGTCCTGTCCTTTTCTTTCAACTTTAGGATAAATATACCTGCTACTGTGACAGAAATATATTGAAAGTAACAGACACTTAAGATGTTGCAGCTGCACTTTCACTAGACATAAGTACAAAATATTCACCAAAAAAAGGGAAGAGGCAATTAGATAATAACTCACATGTCAACTGATACTAGACATACTATGCCCACCAGTGAGCTTTGCTGTCAATACAAATCTTCTTACTCCTGTGCAGTTAGACCAGGACATTCTTGTCTCTATGAATTTTTCAGGACTCCTTTAAAAAAGACCTTGAAGTTAAAAATATTTTGAAGTCTCCTTGGAAAGAAAGATTATCTTCAAAAGATCTTACAATTGACAGTTTCTTACCGAATCCTGAGCCACTCTAGAGCAGTACCCTTCATCTGTCTTTGCCCTGCTGTCAAGCTGTGTCCTTTAAATAAAAAAAAACAACAAACAACCAAACCCAAACCAGACTGCAATGAATGGGAAGGGGAGAAAAAAAACCAAACAGGTTCAGTGTTAGAACTAATCATTTCCTTAGTCAGACCTCATCAGTGTCCCACATGAATCTGAGAATAGTCCTGTATTATGTCTGTGGAAGCCTGCAGGTCAATTTCTTCTCTCTGATACATACAAATTATGAAAGAGGAAAATAAAAGAGCTGACTCGTAGAAGGCAGAGCATGTGTTTGCATGTGTGACAATTAACAAGTTTGGGAAATAACGAATTTCTGTATTTCTCACTGAACCTAAGTCCCAGTTGTACTACAGTAGAATTTCTGGGGTTGTTTAGCCTAGAGAAAAGGAGGCTCAGGGGAGACATTGTCACTCTCTACAACTACCTGAAAGGAGGTGATAGAGAGGTGGCTGTCAGCCTTTCCTCCCAGGTAACAAGGGATAAGACGAGGAAATGGTCTCAGGTTGCAACAGAGGAGGTTTAGGTTGGACATTCAGAAAATTTTCCTCACTGAAAAAGTTTTTAAGCATTGGAACAGGCTGTCCAGGGAAGTGGTGCAGTCACCATTCCTGGAGGTATTTAAAAGACATGTAAATGAGATGCTTAGAGACATGGCTTAGTGGTGGACTGGGCACTGTTAATAGTTTGACTTGGTGATCTTAAAGGTCTTTTCCAACTGAAACGATTCTATGATTTTCTGACCTGTAGAAGAGTTAGGTGACCTCGTCTAGTTCACATGGACCAATTTCACATGCACTGAGCCGTAGGAGTGGGTAAAAGAAAAAATGAAATAACTCATGCCTAGCACTGTCACCATCATTAGTGTATCTTGCTTAGTGACTTGTGAGCTGCTTTAGAAGGCTGTTGCTGCTGTAGCAGGTCCAGAGAATACTGCTGTAGAGCAGAAGTGATTGGTCGCTTCTTAACTCTGCAGCTGTTTTCCCATTAAGTTAGAACAAGGTTTAGTTTCTTCTTTATCCGTGATCTGTTTTAACCATGCTGTGGTTTGGCTATACTGTAGTCGCCAACGATCCCAAGAGGCACTCTGGTGCTGCTGCTACAAATGTTTCTGTTAGTCAGGAGGACACTTCTGTCTGAGCTATAAGGTGACTCTGGCAGTGGTCTTTTACGCCTATTGCATGTGAAGCACCCCTTATTGCTGTCTATGGAAGATCTGCACATGGGAGAGCTCTCAGCCATGCATTTGAGAAAGGAGAATATTGTCACTTGCAACGCTGGACGTACAAACTTTGCCACACAGTGCTGTTTATGAGAAGAAACAATAAAAAAGTGGCATGTAAATTACTTGTAAATATAATCGCCGATTATTTTTTATTACTTTTCCAGAAGTGGGATTCAGACCTTGAGTTTTGAGGCCACTTGGAGCCAGGAAGAAATCTGCCCCTGCTTTAGGAATCACTCTTCTATTGCACTTTAGACCATTCTTAAGTTAAAGACTTAAAGGCCATCTGGGTTGTCAAGGAGAGGGTGATAGGGGGAACAAGGAGACAAGTACAGGCTAAATGACAGGATAGCCTTCTACAGAGGCTAGTAAACAGTCTAGCAAGGATCAGAAGGGGTGATTGGAGAGGGGTCTGCAAAGAAGAGATTTGCTATGAAGCCCGGTTATTGCCTCTGATAAAGGTTAGCTTTTTCAGCTACTTCCTGCTATATACTGTACAACCAAGACAAAAAGAAACTGTAATTCACTATGTGAAAAATCTTAATTTCTTTTCTTCAAAAGCCATTTAGGGCAAAGCTGAATATAACAAGCAGCTCTTATTTGAGCAATAAACTGTAACAAATAAAAAGCCCATTCACCAGATGACAAAAGAGAGTCCACAATATCAAGAAACCTGAAATATCAACACATTACTGGCTACTGAATTTGATTGCTGTTATTAGACCACAGTTATTACTCATGTTCTTTTATTTGTATTGTAACAGCGAGAAAAGAGTTGGTGTCTCTGAATATAATGTGCTGGTTTCTTTTTAGGCAAAATGTTAAATCGGTAAAAGACTGTAAAAGAAAGCTAGAAATAGACTCCATGCAAGCGTCTCTAAATACAACACTAGTAAGTCCTGGTGTTTCATATTCACTTTGGTTGTACTCAGCTTTCTGCAGTTAGCATACTGTGGCTTAGCTACTGTCTGAGAAATCAGAGTTCCCATGATTTAATCATTGTCTGAGGTTTTAATTCCCTTTTCAAACAAAATGATGAGTTTCTTGGAGTATTTCAATCCAGAGACTGTGACCTAGTAATTTCAAATCACTCAAGTGGCTTGTTGTGAGGCAGTGAAAAAATGATCCACCTTTTCACTCTTGCTGTTACTGGGCAATTTCCACCCTGCAAAAAGGAAATGAGTTACCAGGAGTGGGAGACTTTCAGTAGGGCAGAATATAAATCAAATTGGTCTTGTGTTTATATATAGTGTATGCTTTTCTTCCTTCTCTGTCTCTGTACCCTACTTCTTTGCTGTTCTGTACGCATGTGAGGAGGGCAGCAAGATATTCCCAGGACCCAAACCTGCCCTACTTTGAGATTTTCTTTCCTGGGTTGTTTGTTCAAAACATTCTTAAAAGAAAAAAACAAAACAAACCACAAATGAATTCCAAATAAAAATCAATACCTAGGCTCAGGTCTAGCGCCTTCCTGTTAATGGCTAAGTTGAAATTCAGCAGCAAATTAAAGCATTAGCAGGTCTAGAATATAGAATCATAGAATATTTTCGACTGGAAGAGACGTTCCTGGCCATCAAGTCCAACCTTTTCCTAGCCCTAACACCACCACTAAACCATGTCTTCCAACGCAACATCCGCCTGTCTCTTAAACACCTCCAGGAACGGTGACTTAACCAGTTCCCTGAGCAGGCTGTTCCAATGCCTGACAACCCTTTTAGTAAAGAAATATGCTTCCAAAAGAATTAAGGCCAACTGTAGTAAAGGCAGAGCAGCACTTGGAATATACAGCGGAGCTGAAAATGCGACTGTAAATGCAAGGACAGAGGCTGCCTCCTGTCATGAGAATACCTGTTTCCATATGTCAATACCAATTTTTCAAAGGGTTATGAAATGTACAGAAAGTACTAATTTGAGAAGGTATTTCAAGACACCTTGTTCAAGTCCTTCAATAAAAAAAAAATGACATAATATTTCAGGAAGAATGATGCATAATATAATTAACAAATTTAAAGCAAACACAGATAGGAACAGTTCATCTACACTCACACACACAGAGAGTTAGCCAAACTTTAGCCTGCACCGGTACTTGGACTACCTGCAGTATGACGGGAAAGAAGATATTTCAATGGCCTGGTGAGGTATGCTATAGAAAGGTCTATCTTTGAGACTGTACTTGGCTTTGGCAGGTTTTAAGTTCCTTTGAAGGTCCTGTGATACCACTAGTATAGTGTGATTTTTAGATTTATTTCCCATTGACAAACTTAATCTGCATCTATTCAAATTTCTGGGATTGGACAAGTCTAATGAACGTTCTTAGAGAACATCAGTTAAAAAAAAAAGAAAAACTCAAGAAAAAATAAGTAACCCTACCAAAAATAGATATGCATAAACTTGTGAAATACTGGATCAGATTTAGTTCAATAAGATGAGAAATACTTTTTTGCATTTTCATTATTTACAGTAACTGTATAATTTTTCTTGCCTTTTATACAAACAGATTTTTTTTTCATATATTTACCAAACTAAAGATGTAACACATGAGAAGATAAATGCAAGATTAGTTCAGAGGAATTTTGTTCAGACATCTTTGTCAGCGATACAGACAGTGGAATTAAGTGCACCCTCAGCAAGTCTGCAGATGATGTCAAGCCATGTAGTATGATCAACACGCTGGAAGGAAGGGATGCCATTCAGAAGAACCTTGATAGGCTGGAGAGGTGGGCTAATGCCAACATCCTGAAGTTCAACAAGGCCAAGTGCAAGGTCCTGCATCTGGGTTGGGGCAATCCCAAGCACAAATACAGGCTGGGCAGAGAATGGATTGAGGACAGTCTTGAGGAGAAGAACCTGAAGGTGTTGGTTGATGAAAAACTCGACAAGAACCAACAATGTGCACTGTTAGCACAGAAGACCAACTGTATCCTGGGCTGCAACGATAGAAGCATGGCCAGCAGGTCGAGGGAGATAATTCTCCCCCTCTACTCTGCTCTCATGAGACCCCACATGGAGTATTGTGTCCAATTCTGGGGCCCTCAGCACAAAAAGGACATTGAAATATTGGAGCAGATCTGCAAAGATAATCAGACGGCCGGAGCACCTCTTATGAGGACAAGTTGTGAAAGTTGCAACTATACAGCCTGGAGAGAAAGCTGCAGGGAGACGTTATAGCACCCTGACAGTTTCTGAAGGGGACCTACATACAAGAAAGCCGGGAAGGGACTTTTTACAAGGGCTTGTAGTGATAGGATGAGGGGTAATGGCTTTAAGCTGGCTATGGCTGGATATAGATCAGGTATTAGGAAGAAATTTACAGTGAGGGTCATGAGAAGTTGTGAATGTCCCCTGCCTGGAAGTGTTCAAGGTCAGATTGGACAGGGCCTTGAGCAACCTGGTCTGGTGGGAGGTGTCCTTGCCCATGACAGGGGGGTTGAAACTAGGTGATTTTTAAGGTCTCTTCCAACTCAAACCATTATATGATCCTATGATTTTTGTAGGATTAACTCCCCTACTGTCTAAATTAAGAACTTCCTGTTAGATGCCATAGGTAGTACTCAGCCATCACTTCCTGAGGTAGCAAGAGCATCCTTGCGCCCTCAGGACGGGCACTGCATTCCCTCAGGATGCCATGAGTGTTCATGACAGGATTACCTGACAGTGATGCAGAGCTCAGTGAAACATACTTCACTACAAAATGTCTTATTTGGTGATGAATTAGGTGAGAGTCTGCTTTCTTCAACACACAAAGCTTAGACTTTGGCCAATTTTGGCAGATACAGGAGGAGTTTGCCTTGAACAACACAGGGGAAGCACATTTGTCACTGTTCCTTGTCAATGATGTTAATTATTCCAACAAATATACTCCACAAAAAAATAGGTCCTTTTTGGGTGTATATTGCTGGGATGTGAATAGTGCTGCACTATTCTCTGGTGAATCCAGGATTCTAATTATACAGTAGGTAATGCATCAGAGGAAAATGATGGAGGACATGTCCAACCTTCTGACTCGCCAAGGGGCTGCTTACTGCTGGATGAGCCCAGCTCACTGGCCTGCAGATGCAGGGAAGCATTTGGGCCCTGAGGACATAGTTTCTGTTACTTTGATTTCTCATCTTCTTCTACCAAGGTTAGGCCTCTCTGTGTGGAGTAAACTCTGTGAATTTGTGACTAGTAAAATCTGCTATATCATGAAATGGGAAATGGCTTCAGATGAAAAGAGTATTACTACCCTAAGTCTGCTGCAGCTAGCTATCTGTATTACCTCCTTAAGAAGACATTTTAACCAACATCCTCAAATGTCTTTTAATGTCTAATTCCCTATGACTGAGGACCTAATCAAGATCCTGTGTGCTTCTTACTATTTCAAGGTTAGATCTACTTGGCGAAAATGCAGAGAAGAGCTGCTTTAATACTCTAATTTGGCTTTAAGACAGCTTTAAGGCTGTTTGATAGAGAAAAGTATGTGTCTGAAAGTGTTTTTCCAAATTAATGAATGGCCTTTAACCAATATCTAACAAACCTGGTCCAGAAATAATAGGAGAGGATTCCTGTATAAAGTGGAACTGAAAATTGTCTAGAGCAAATTAAACTTCCAATTAGCTCTAACTGCAAGTGTTTTGGTAGAATATAGTGTAACCGTTAGGATTTTTTAGGAACAGCCCGAAAGGACATTACAGAAAAACTAGAGACAGTGTAACACATCAGGTCTGAAACATTAACATCTTGCTAAGTGTCCTAGAAATATACCTCACCAACTGTTTTGTCCCATTTTTAGAAAGGTCTTTAAGAAAGCATAATGATGAAAATGTGACAATACTTCAAAAAACAAAGTAGGAAGGTCACAAGCATATAGATTTAATTATGCAAATATTTTATTCTTGCAAATATTTAGCAGGTTGTGTTTATCCATAAAGGTGGAAGTGAAAGGTGAGGGGAATGAGCACAACAGTGTGTGCAAAGCAACAAAACAGATTAAATCATATGCTCTGTATCTCAGTCAAATACTTACTTATATTGAAGCAAATATGCAAGGTATTATGGGGAAGGAAGCAGGATAGCTGCCTAGTAATGAAGCAGAGATGTCTCTTGTCTCCATTTTCACTGTGCTTGCAGAGAGTCAATTTTGCTTAGGTTTGCTTTATTTTAGATAAATGCCAAGAACACAGAACAAATGTCTTTGAGAATAAGTGGGGTAAACTGGAGAGGGTTTTCTCTCCCTCTCTTTTTCTGTAAGTTTAGGATTGCAACAAATCACATTCCAGCTGCAGGGCACTCAGACGAGAAGCTGTTGTAGAAGAAGGTGACCAAAGGAAAAACAAACACCTTTTCTTTGTGATATTGCAATTGTTGTCAAAGTGATGGGGATATGACAAATCCTTTCATCCAAGATCTGACTACCAACAAAAGCACCCAAGAGAAGGGCCCCAGGGAGGTCTGTGCCATCCCAAATTCTACTCCAGTCATCTTGGTGCGACCATGCCATCCAGCAAATCAGCCACACATCCCTGGAGCGGTTCCAGCTATATTACTGGTGATTCACAGACTTTCCTGCAGTTGGCTATATCTTTGTAGTTCGAAGAAGGAAGAGCAACCTGACATCCCAGTGAAGGGGACTGGTGGCTCTGACACAGAAAAAGAAGAGAAAAAGAATAACCTACAGAGAAACTTTCAATAAGATTCAGAAGTTGTGTGTGGAAGTCTCAGATGCATAACTGATACGGTTACAATGTGTAGGCTCAGGATGCAAGTTGAATTCAACACATCTTGCTAATGATCAAGAGAGTTTTTTTCTGAAAATGATGTAGCCATTTTTAGTGTATTTCCAAACTAGTTCACACTACAGAAAAAAACCCCAAACATCAACTTGATTACTTCTCTGCTATTTTTTGTATTACTCTAACTTGTTGGGAAGAGGGAACCATCCTGAGGTTTGGCCTAATGACCTTCCCCAGCACATAACCACTGCACCTCTCCCAAGGGATGTGCATGTTTGACTCTGTGTCTTGCCTTGCCAGACCTTCCTCCTGAGTAAGTTGCATGAGAAGTGCCTTCTCTGGGGCATAGCCCCAGACACAATGTTTATACCTTGCCAGTATGTTGAACTGGGGGCAAGAAGTTCTAGAAGAGAGTGAACTTAACTGTCTCTTAGACTGATAGGCTAATAATTTTGACAAGCTTTATCAATTAGCAGAGAATAAGCCTTTTGCAAAGCTTTGCCTGAAAGATATCATGATATTATTTTGAAATCATACATCACCAGATAACAAGTCTCATAACCATTTTATAAAATGTAATTATGACAAGAGGCCATTTTAGCAGAAAGACTATGGGTTTGGAGTGGATAGTTAATTATCTATAAAGTATTTTTTCAGAGATTAACTCTGGATTAAAAAAAAAAAAAGTGTGAGGATTAGAATATTGTCTATTTGCTGATGGTATTCCTGTACTGTAGAACATCAACATAAAAGCAACTTGAGATAATTGCAGAAAGTAAGTGCAGAAATTGTAATGCATAAAGACCAGCTTTTAGACAATAATGCTTGTCCTTGCTGCATCCTTACCGAGCAGCTGATTTACAGACAATAAAATTCAAATGTGTTATAACCAAACCTAAATACCATTGCTAATAATAAAGCATTTTTTTTCTCATTGTCATCTCTTTAAACCCAAATCAGGAGACACTGGCATATGTTATGTACACTTGATGTTATTGTCTGTCAATATACCCACCCTTAAAAAATTTCTTGCTGTTGCTGAGGTTGATAATATTTAAGTATAGTGTTTTTCTTTCTCCCAGATTGTTCTGGGAGAATAATCTAAGTTCCACCTCTTGGCTCCATTCTACCTTTCTGTTCCATGGATTCCTTAGCCCTTTCTCCAAAGGTGGAATGGTGGCTTTTCCTTTACCAATAATACTGTATTAGCATCCTACTGTTTGTTTGAGTTTCTTACCAGAGAGAATTTCATGCTAAATTTCTGCATACTCTAAGTAGAATTTCACAGCATATGAAAACATACTGTGACTAGAGCAAATTTAAAAAACTACTATCTATTGAAAATAGGAACAGGGAAAAAGATGTTCGGTTCCTACTCCATAGCCTAAGAAAGTGGAAGAATCTTTATGGCATTTTCCAAGCTTGTGGATTGTTCAAAGTGTTTTCCATGTTCAGATTAGACTCTCATTGTTACAGTAGCTGTAGTAGGAGACTGCTGCTTAGGCACACTACCCTAGTAGAGCACTATGACTGTGCAGATGATTTATGTACAGCCTTGTAGCCAGAAGTCAGGCTTGGTTTATGTTAAAATAAGAGACAGAATAATTAAAAAAAAAAAAAGTTTTGACTGAGCAATGTTAGTCTTAAAATGACTAAGATAGCTACACTGAGAGAGGAGGGGTCACTCTCATGGCTTGATTCTTCAGGAAACATCTCGTTATACATTGTGTTGGATTCACGGGCCATCAGAAAACAGTGGCATAATTTCAACTGATTGTACATGACCTATTTGAATTTTTTCAGGCTTTCTTCCCTTCTCATGAGTAATCTGTACTACCTTGCACTTTTATGCTCTTCAGATAGACAATATGTACTGTCAAATCTCAGAGGACCAATCCACTGCTGATACTGTAAGCTTCAGGGTGTAGCATTTTCCTTCTCCACGGTACTCCTAAAATACTGCTTTCCTACTTAGGCAAACTGCCTTCAGAACAACTGGAGAACTTGGACTCGTTTCAGTAATGTAGTAGTACAAAATGTCATGTTAGCAGTAGCAGTGCAGGTCACTCACAGTAAAGTATGTTTTCTGGCTCTGTTGCAATTTGCTTTGCTTGTCACACTACCCCCTTATGTTGCAGCTTATCAAAAAGCCTTTGATAATCACAAAGTTTTCTTTTATGAGATTGGAAGTCAGGTTATGATTACAGACAGGTACACGAATACATAAGCACTTCCAAGAAGAACTTGGTAGGAGGTGGCTTGAAGAGAAAATATTCAGAAACTGGGTTCCAGTAAGCCTTGCTATTAAAGGGTCACTTTCACTGTACTGGTATTTAAGAATTGTGATTAAAGCCCACATGCAGAACATTTATTTGCCATGCAGCATGCCATAAGTGGAGGATAACTTTACAAAAGACTGTTGATAAGTTTGTTCTTTTTTATGCCAGGGTTACCGTATAAGAATAGGGTGCTGGAAGAAATTCTCCCTGGCTATCTAGTTCAGTCCCTCTGTCATAGACAACTGAACTGACCTGTCTCCATCTGTAAAATTATTGCTGATTTTGCCCTTGTTACACCTCAGGTCGTGATTGCTATACTGATTAGCCAGATACTTTGAGTTCTCAACCTCAGTTTTATTGCTGGATTGTTTCACAGAATCACAGAATGTTAGGGGCTGGAAAGGACCTCAAAAGATCATCAAGTCTAATCCCTGTGCCAGAGCAGGAACCTAGAGTAGGTCACACAGGAATGCATCCAGGTGGGTTTTGAATGTCTTCAGTGTAAGAGACTCCACAACTTCTTTGGGCAATCTGTTCCAGTGCTGTCACCCTCACCATGAAAGCGTTGCCTTGTGTTTACACGGAACCTTCTGTGCTCCAGTTTGCACCCA
>VWZK01022481.1:0-55235 GCA_013396935.1 Baryphthengus martii | reverse complement strand
GGCCCTATCCGCCGAGCCGGGGGCGTGACGGGACCCGCCGCCGCTGCCATCGGGGGGCCCCGCGGTTTTTTCTGGGGCCCTGCTTCACGGGACCAGGCGCCGCTCTGGGGTGAAGGGTGGTTACCAAGACCCCCCCGACTGCCACCCTCGGGAGGGGCGATCCCCGGGCAGCACCGCACGCCACCTTTTGTGCAGTCACGGCCCACCGGTTAAGGGCTAGCCCAGGAATGCATCGTCTCCAAGCACATTTACACCTCAGGAGACTGTAGCCACAGGCCCAAAGCCACCCCTAAAAGACACAGGCCATCTCTGAGAAGAACCCATACCAGGGACACTACCCTTGGTAGTCATAACCTCCCGGGCACACAGCACCCCATGGCATCCTAGTGGCAGCAGGTCCTGGGGGGCAAACACACCCTACACGCTCCCCACACTACACAGCAGAGGTGAGGGCACCGAGGCCTGTCTGCACGCCTCCGGGAAATAAACCACTATCCCAGGGTTGCTGATACAGGATCCCCCCCAGCACTTAAAGTGTGCCATTTTTCTCTGATGAGGGTAATGCGCTGCACTTGGGACAGAAGATAGGTGGGTGGAGGAGGTAGGTGGAGGTGACGCAGCTCTGACCCATTTTCTGAAGCATACAAGGCTGTATGCTTGATTGCACATACAGTGCTGGCCCTCACCTCACTTCTGGGTAGCGTTATTGGAAGATGGTAGTTGGCACTATTTGTTAATGATTCTGAGTTGCTTTGTTCAGTTAAAATCTGTAGAAAATGGTACTGCCCTACAGTTAGATGGGAAAACATTGAAATGGTAGAAAGGGAAACACAGCAAAACACAAGGTCTCAGAAGTTCAAAATTTTCACGGTACTCCTTGAATCTGAGCAGGCAGGATGAAGGTTGGAGGATAAGAAGACTTGGCATAGTGAATCATTCAATCAAGTTATCAGCATCCAATAGCAGTTAAAAGCAAACAGAGTTCCTGTTTAAAAAAATGAAGAAAACATCACTAAATTTTTCATGAACTTTGTACTGAATATTAATATTCACTCATTTTGGTCAATTTTTATCATTTGTTTTTAAAACCAAAAAGTTGTAGGCTTGCTTTTGTTGTAACTTCCTGGCACTGAACAAGGGTGCAGGAATGGCTTGGGCTGGCTCAGCCAAATCTACGTGGCCAACTGCGACTCAAAGGCACCATGAATGACCTTGTATGTGGTTGGCCTTTTGTCTGTATTCAGAGGTCTGTGTTCTGAGCAAGTGTTGCATTGCTTTCCACCCTGCCTCTGGGGGTTCCACCTAAGGGGACTGTGGGAGGCACAGGGAGGGGTACATGCCAGCTTTACTCCAAGACTTGTAGTCAACGGCCCTACTGAGTCCTGTAGCAGTCTGCTCTATTTCTGGGTAAAGTTTATGTAGATCAACTCATATTGCACTTGCAATGAGTCCAATGTATCAATGCACATAAGACTTATTCTATTACGTACAGTCACTTTGTGCTTGGGCAAGAAACCTAAAAATTCTTGCTGCCTGCATTTATTGTACACACACAGACTGTATTTACGTGCACAGCAATGTTTGTGCATCTAGAAGGCATTGGACTTGCTGTACATGTGCAGATCAATTGAAGACAGCTCAATATCACCGCTGTGTATGTCGTGTACACAGTAAATCATCTGGAAGTCAATCTGCTATTCATGCAGAAATTACAGTTACGTGTGTAGCGGCTATCTGCTATGTTGGAAACTTGTATTTTCCTTCCCTACTTGGAAGACATTGGAGGTAACTGCAATTCATTCCAGAACCTGGGAGTCGAGCTAAAAAAAAAAAAAGGAAAAGAGAAATAATGAGATTTTTCTCCTCTCATGCTTTTGTTGAGCTGTTGCTTAATTCTCCTATTTGCTGTCATATATTTTCTCAATCGTCAATGTGCTTTCCCCTTCACAACAGGAGCCATAATGTGGTTAATCATAATGACATGTTAACATGGGATAATACTAAAAGGTTCAAGTCACTGGGTATTCACCACTTACATGTAATGAAAAAAAGGAATATTTGCTTTTAAAAGCAATATAGACATGAATCACACTAACGTTCCTTTCGTAATTTTGAGAGAATTCATTTACTACTAGAGTCCCAGCTGCAGAAGCCTGCTATCTGATACCCGTCGTGGTGCTGCTTACCAAGAGTGAGAGCCTGTATGTGTAGACAACAATGATTTTTTGTCTCCATCTCAAAGAGCAAGACTGCGGACTACCTTACAACACCTGTCTCAGGTTGACATTGCAAGCTGTGTTTTGCGCAATATGAGTAAGAGGAAAAAAAATGACCAAAGTCTGGGAAACGGTGCTGTAATCAACCAGTGAAAGGTTCTTTATATGGACATCTAGTGAGTGATACCAACAGAAAGGTGAGTGGATGTTTTTTTTATTCTTCTCTTACTGTGTCTTTAGCTGCAATGTTGTTTTACACTTATTTTTATTATACTAAAAACAACTGTGTCTGAATATTGTTAGGTATAGGGGTAGCATATTCTATGAATATTCCAGAGTGTTTCAGGAATATTATGAGATGATTAGTGAAATATTTTGTTTACATTTTATAGACCCTGATTTTTATGGATTTGTTCATGTATTTTCTTAAACTTACAGCTAGAATGGTTTTCTTATGTTTTGTGCAGCATTGTATGAACCTCTGAAAATATTTTATAAGAATGTTAAAGAATATTTAATGAAATAATAATAAGAAATATTGTATTTTATATCTGAATACTTGATTTTAGCATTTGAGAAACATGATTTTTCTTGGAACTGTTATTTGAAACTTTCCTCCTTATTATATCAATCATATTTAGGAAAACCTGTGTTTATTTTCCAAAGAAGTGCAAATACTGAAACTTTATTGCCTGTAACAGTGCAAAAGAGAAAACAATGTACGACAATAAAAAGGTAGCTTCAAATAAATAGTGCATTGCTGTAAACTGATGAAGAAAATTCAAGATCATATGCATTCTTAAAAAAATCCAGCAGGGAAAAAAAAAAAAGGCTTTGCACTATGCAACCATTCCTGGCTTTCTGCCTGGTCATTCTCCTGTCTTGGAAAACACATGATAGATACCCTCAGCTGAGTCTGAAAGTTCAAAGGTGAGCTCCTAGAAGCTAGCTTTGAGGATCCAAGTCTAGGCATTGATCTAAGTCAGGTAATGGAGTCGATGTAAACTGCTGCTCCTGATACTTGTAATTCAATAATTACTTCAGACTGTTGAGATATAGCAGACAAGGACTTTGTTTCACTCTGCTTTTATATGAAGTAATCTTTACAGTCCTGCAGCTCTTCCTTTTTGAGGATCTTCTATCTCTCTGAAGACTACTTAATCAGCTCCCATACTTCCCAGACCTGGACCGCCTTGTTTGCCTCTAGCTGGGTCACAGCAGAAGCCACCTTTCACAGTCCAGATGACAATCTGCCGAATGTTCCTGGCTTTTCTACTGAGTCTGCCAGACAGTCTCTAAACAGCTCTTCTTTTTCTTTTTTTCCCGTTATTTGAGAGATGAAGAGCCTTACCTTTATGTTTCAGGTGTAGGTGAGGTGAGAACAGGATCGGGCAGGTCTTCTTTGCTCAGTTCCTTTTTTCCAGAGAGGTGTTTTCCCTTCAGATTTGAGATGCCATCCACACAGGGCTGGTTCCCATTACTAGGAGAATCAAGAGATGACATATCAGTTTTCACCGTGGTCCTTAATGCAACGATTTCACATACATGCTGGGCAGGGATGTCTGAATCCTGGGTGAGTGAATGTTTCTTAGAAGCTGCTGATCTAGTAGGTATTGGAAAATGGCAGATAGATAGTTTTTATGACTGACTAAGAACCAAATAAGCATGGGCTTCCAGAGACTTGGGAGGCAAGAGAATTGGAAGAGCCATATTCACTGCCCTGGGCAATTGGTGATACTGCCTATAAAGATTACACTGACATATTTAATCTTGAATTTATTTTCTTTTGTCTTCTGAAAACAAGCATGAAGTGAATTGTAACTCTAATATATTTTTACAATGTACGCACAGAAATCTGAGGGCTAACATGAACTCATATGTTTTCCTCATTGGTACTTTGTGTGCTTTCATGTGCATAACACTTAGGTTATGAAATATTTCCTGTCAGGGAGGTTACCAATGGCTAAAATACTGTGCTTTGTGCCAGATGAAATGTCTTTGATGAAGTGCTGAGAGCATGGCATATACAGTCTGTACACACTTCACTCCGTAAAATTCTGTAAAGTCTGTGACGTCAAGCAAAGCAAGAGATAGATTGGTCAACAAACTAATTTTGGATGATTTTCAGAAAACATTTCATTTTTTTAATTGCTTTTTTTTTTTTTCTTTAGCCCATTACTCTTGATCAAACATTCTGGTGACGCTAAACCTTAGCCTGCTGGAGCATGCTGCCACTGGTGTTCTTGCACACTTTTCCGATCTGTGGGGTTGGGAGGGTGCTGGAGGCCCTTGCTTGCCCACTTGTAAAGACTTCCTGAACTTCCGTTTCTCTCAAGGGGAAGAGGAATCTCAGAAATTTTTCCCAGCTTATCAGCAGCCTGTTCTGAGCTGGTGTCTGATATTTGAACATGAAGATTTAATCTGGTAAGCAAGGGCTTGTAGAATTAGAAGATATACAGGGAGAGCTTGTCATTCCTGGTGTGATAGGAAGCACAGGGCAAGAAGCACAATAAACTGAAGATCACAGGTTGTGAACATAGGGACTTCAGCAAAGAGATCGTTCATTTTTTTGCAAAGTAACCTTTCAAGCAGAAAAAAGTTTCAGCTGAGTAGGCTATAGTTTCTTGTACCAGTTAACCTGATTCATCTCCAATTCTGGATTCTTGATTTTTTTCAGTCATGGATTAACCAGTTTGAAGGAGTTAAAAAAAACAATCGCACTTCACCTATTTTTAGAACCCAGTTTTTCCTATAATACAGCTTCTGGGCAAGATTTCTCACTTCCGTTTTCTGTCCAGATGTGAAAGGTCTGGAACAACTGGAAGAATAGCTGACCTCATGGTATTTCCATCAGATTCCACTAGTGGAACAACTGGAAACCTCATGAGGAAAGCCCTTCTCTGTCTAAGTGTTCAGACTAGTTTTGCAGACTCAAGAGTTTAGGAAACTTTGGATAAGTTTTGAATAAGCATCAAAATATTTGGATGCTTATCAGAAATAAAACCAAAATGCTCATTCATCATTCTTCGTAAAAACCACACAAGTGTCAACAAAATCATAGGATCACATAAAACCAGAAATAATTGCAGAGCAGGGTTTTAAGCCAGTACTGTAAAGTATTGTCTTGAAGGTATGAGAAACAGTTCTAGTAATTCCACTTTTCAACAAATTGTAGAAAAAAACCCCAATATTGGTTCAAAACTACATGAAAATTTTAGCTCCCTTTATGGCTTAAATTTGATTTCCTGTGCATGTGTATTGTTATAAATTACACAAGCATATACTGTCTGTTCCATAGGACAAGCAAGAAACATGACATTTTCTTGAGCGTGAAGCACGTATGGAGTGATACAAGCAACTTTTAGTCTGACAGCCTTCAGCTCCCCAAACCAAATTATTAGGAATACATTAAAAGCTCAAATAAATCGACAGATTCTGGTGTGAATTCAGGGTAACAAATAAGACTGAGTAATAAACAAATTTCAGACTACCAGGCCCCAGCCAGTTCGAGAACAGTTCATTGAAATAAAAGGTGCTTTCCATCGAAAGTCTGATCTGAGAAAATAAATTCCAAAACTGAACTTTTCAAAGTACATTTTAAATTACCTTCACCATAGTATCTGAATGCTTGATAACACAGCACCCTTGAGTGAATACATGGAATTACCCTTATTTTCCAAATAGGGAACTGACAGACAGACAGACAGATGAAGGGCCAAGTTACAGAAAAGTGTCCACATGCTAAGTCTCCAGCCTGGAATTCTTACGATACTATTTTCCCTTGTGATTTTTGTGCTATATTTATAACACTTCTATATTTTTAAGATGTATTTCTGTTGAGCTCAGGCTTCCTCATATTAAAAACTAAAGGGGAAGTGGAAATACAGCAACTAGTAATATTTTTTCAATTAAAAAAAAAACCTCTATGGCAGTGGCAGGAACTTGTCATAGCTTTCTTAGCCAAATTTTTGTCTGCTTTCAACTCTTTCCCCATGTGTTGTTCCCCTTTTCTCACTGGTTGCAGATATTGTGCAGAGTGAAGAAGCGTCTCAGACTCTACAAATAATCCTGATTCTTTCAGGAATATGTATAGATTCCCAGCAGTGTATAAAGCTGGGACACTGAAGATGGTGTGTTGAGAAATGAAAGGTTATATCACAATATATGTTGTTATGTGGCTACTAGATGTCCATCTCACGGAACTCCTCTTGAAACTCAATCATCTAACTCCAGAACCTTCAATTGAGCCACCATATTTTACTCCAACTTGACTTGACACTGATATAAGATCCTTTTCAGGACCTTCAACTAAAGAAGAAAAAGCTGTGAGGGAAAAGACCTTATCTGAAACAGATTATAATTTATTTAGTCAAAGGAATACCACTAGATGAAACAAAATGAGTTCAGAATCACTAGATTAATGTGGATTTGCTTGACCCAAACCTGGACCTTTCCAGAAGATGATTTAGGAATCCACACCACTGCAGATCTCCTGGCTACTTGTTCTTTATATTTCTCTTTTCCTTTCACAGAAAAGGAAAAACATTTTTTAAATGCAGAAAAAAAACAACGCAACCAAAAACTGAAAAGCAAGGGCACAGCCCCATTAAGAGAATGATACTAAAACTGGAATATCTTTTTGGTGATGGCAAGGGACGAGGACCAGCTGCAGAACGGGGGAAGTCAGCCAGCAGTGGAGAAACAGAAACCAAAGCTTTTTAGAATGCTTTACTTCAGGAAAAGAAAAGAAAGGAAAGGAAAGAAAATAAAAGGCCCATGTCTAACTTTTTCATAATTTTTAAGTATATTTTCCATCTTTGTTTGGGAAATACAGACCAGTCTTATCCTCCATAGAGGTGTCTCTTGCATTCTTTTCCTAGGACCCAGAGACTGTTTATTCTACTTTCCTAAGCATTACATTATATGTGAATATACAAAACAGTCCTGCAGACTGTACCCCTGACTGCCAGGAGTTTAAGTGCTGATATAGCCATCAGTGTAATCCTCCTCCTACCACAGCCCTGGGGTTAAAAAGGCACAGGGCAGCATTTCCCAGTGAAACAACTGCAATAAGAGCCAGTAGCTTACCCACAGCAAATTCTAGCTGGTCAGAAGAAAACATGTTACTTAGTGAAGCGAGGAGGAATCTTTGCCCATGGACCAGGATGTGAGGAGAGGACAGATTCCACAGCACAGAGGAACTGCAGTTGTTAGTATGTTCCTGTGGCTCGCTTTGCATTTCAGCCTTATGGTGTAGCTAATCATGAGAGCTGCTACTACTTACACGTCTTAAGTGTTACATTGTATTAGGATTATTGTAAAAGAAATAAGCAAAATCTGTTCTTACAATTTTCAATATTAATTGCTACTTACACGTACTCTTAATCTCTGAAATCTATTGCAATAAAATGACAGAGAAAAAAATAAATATTGTAAATAGAGATACAAGCTTAAATATTTAAGATTCTTGAAGTTTAAAGATGTTTGACCATCATTCTCATTTAATTTTCTTATTTTACAATTTTACTGTCATTAGAAACAGGCAATCATGAGAATGCAGAGGGTTAAATAAAAAATTTCAAATAAATCCCTTGTAAAAAAACATCGGAACTCAGTTTAATTATCTTTTTTTTTGATAATCCACAAAGACTAATTAAAATAATGAAGTAATTCTTTTGAAGTTCACCATTTTCATTATGATGTTGAAACGTCTTCCTGCAGCTAACCTTTGTCTAATCTATCCTGAACATACTTATTTATTTTTTCAAATAGAAAAGGAAATCCAGACAGTTCAATGTTAGTGCTGCTTGTTAATTTCACAACATTAATATTGTCAGTAATTTATCAAACTAGAGGTATTTAGTGGGGTGGATCAGTTAGAGTTAATGACTCAGCAGCTCAAATATGTCCCTAAAGCAACGATCTAATATACAGGTTCTTCTCTGTTCTAATTGTTTGAGTCCAGTTCTCATCACATCATAACTCTGAACAACTGCCTTGAAATCTTTACTTAAAGACTCCATGGAGAAGTGAATGGAACCACAGTAAAGGTCAACTTATCTCTTACAGTAGATATACAGCATTCAACCTGTGGACAAGACACGTTAGCTAAATGACCTGGGAAAGACAGCTACGTCTACCCGAAACTTCTCCTATGAAAAGTTAGCCTGCAGCAGTAGAGTCCACTTTCAAATATCTGCCTTAAGGCATTTAAAGAACTATGCCAGAAATATTAATATATTAGTGGAACTGTTTTGTGTATCATTAAATGATCATACTATAAAAGGCTGAATTTAGATATTCCTAGTGATATTCCTATAGGTACTGTTCTCTCTCTCTTCTCCTGAAACGTGCTTCCTCTCCATCTTCTCTCTGCCATCATTGCCTTGTGTGTTTTTGGAGGATGATGACAAAGGAAACAGCAGTGAGTCCACAGACCGCAACAGTGGCTCCCTAGTCGTCTTTCTGCCCCCCAGGCATCCAGCATTCCCCCTCCCGCTTCTCCTTGCTCAATAATAGGCAACGGGATCCACCCTGCACTGGAATTTCACGCATCATCTTAGCAGGTAAGGCAGATGTAAACAAAGGAGTGCAAACCCTTAACCACTGTTGAGGAAGAAGGGTGAGTGTATGAGGTGGCAGAAGACAGACATCTGTGGGGTGATTAAGAAGATACAGAAAATCTCATCAGATGGGAAGTTCAGAAGAAAGATGCTGGGAGAATGACGGGAATGTTGAATATGGATTGGTTCTTCCAAAGACTGGATGGACAAACCAAAGAGATGCTGAAGAGGTGTAGACAAGACCACATAATGGAGAGAAGAGAAATTAAAATACTGCTACAGAGTGAAAAAATGGCAAGAGGAGTCATAGTAGTGGGAAGAGGAAGGAAAGGAAGAAGGTAGAAAGAGGTACAGAAGAAAATCAACAAATTGGATTAAATTGGAAAATTTGAAAATTCTGAAATAAGCATTAAGCTTATTAAATTTATTAGATCAAAAGGAAATGGGTGTGGAAAAGATGATGCAAAAACTTGGGCTTGGAGTTCATATACTTCAAACAAGTATTTTTGTAAACATTTTAACTAGAAATGCACTTTTCAGAGCCCTTTTTTTAGGTATCATACATATTGTGTGAGAATGTATGTGTAGAGATAATGATCACTATATTAAATATCACAAGGATGAATGATATAAATCGTTAAAAGCCATAAATCTACAATCATTACATTCTTCCTCTACTTCCCAACCCTTTTTTTATGAACTTGAATGCAGACGTCCATTAAGCTAATGAGGAAAATGGAGCTGAATTTGCTCTAGTTTGCCTGGAATAACTCCCAGTGTTGCTTGGTTCAATAGTCAGTCAGATTTAAATTCCACTTTTTGTAGTTTCCATAAAGGACCAGTTCAGATTCTGAAAGGTCCAAACACTTCAAATTCCTACTGAAGTAAGAACAGTGTCTATTAAGCTGCTCTCCAAATTTCGTTCTTTAATCTTGTATCAGAAGAACTTCCTCTACCATTAAAAACAACCTACAGACAAAATCTAAGTTCTTTTTCTGGGTTATAATGATTTAACTACCTTGTATTATTGAATCATTATGATGTTGCCAGTGATGGTTATTAATGATAAATATCTTCAGAAGCTGTACAGTTGTTTTTAATTTCTTTACTCCCAGTAAAGAAGAGAAAAAGTAATTTATCTGCTGTTTTTCTGGCAGCTGTTACTACTTAAGCTTCTCAAAGCACAACTAAAAGAATATAATAGTAACTTAAAACATCATCAGTTTAGCTGTAATGTTGGATCTCAGGACAGGTTACTGATTTCAACCAGTACTTATACTGTAATCAGCAGTGGAAATAATTTGAAACTGCTCTGCCTACACAAGCAGAGATGATTCCCCCTGAGGTCAAGGGAAAGGTTCCCACTGACTTCAATAGGCTTTGGATTAAGCTGTGAGTAAGGAGCTATGCAGGGTAAATACTGGTGACAGAATCTGGGGCTCTGCCAGACAAACACAGAAAGAGAAACGGGGAATTTTGGAATGCTTTGTTCCTGGAAGAGATGAGAGTTTCTATCCTATGTTTTTCAGCCCTCATTTTTCCCCATCCAAAAAAAGGTCAGGAGGGAAGAAACAGGAGAAAAGACTGAATTTTTCGTTTGCTCTCTAATCTTCAACAGAATTGAGTACATTTATGAGAAACCAATCTGTTTTAAATAGTCTTTAGTTACAGCGACAACAAACAAAATATAGGAAAGTATGATCAATGGTGTTAGAACCTATGGACAATTCTAAACAAGGTTTTAAGCTAAATGTCAGAATATACACTGGAGAATTCCATTTCCTATCAGCATCTATTTTGTACTTGTTTGGAAATAGTCTCACAATTAATACTGCAATATCCTCTTCAATACAATATACAACATTAGCCCTCCCTTTTATCAGATTTGGGAATATTAAGAGCCAAGGAATACCCTTTTTATTGAATGCTCTTTTTACTGAGATTATAGTAAGACATCCCTCTAAAAGTCAATTTTGTGTGGGAACAGAGCAAATATTCCAATTTATATTGAGCAATGTTTCTCTTAATTTTTCATCGGTTTTCATATTTCTAAATTAATTGTTAATGCCTTCTTATACTATATTTAAAAATTATTGCAAAGGGAGTGACAAGAAATTTCTTGAAAAGAAATAATTTATATACTAGACCAGAATTAAAGACATTGATTTACGTTCATGACATAGGCTGAAAACATATTAACATCGTCATATTAGATACTGAAAGTGCTTTAAATATTGTATTCTTTAGATCATCAATGGATTCATCCCTGTTTTTGTCTTCAAGTGCTTTCTGCTCCAGCAGACAAAAGCAGAAAATGTGAGTGCTCTGTTATAATTATTGTGGCATAGTGGTGTTTTAAGACAGAAAAAAATAGATATTTTTTACCAGAAAACCAGGATTGAACAAAAAACTGATGTAGGGAAGCAAGTTCATAAAGGCTGAGAACTTCCAGTACAGAAGGAAGCAGTTGTCCTTTTCTGAAACATTCATCTTTCCCAGTGTCAGCAGTACAAATATGTGCAATTTACACATTATAGTCAAAGCTTCTGAAAAAAAATTGGCCCTTGAGGCTTTCTTCTTTAGAAAATACAAAGTTAAGTTTCCCACCAACATTTCTCTTTTTCTGGTGGGAATCATGTAAAAGCAGTTGGGAAGCATAAGTAAAAAATCCTTTGACTGTAAACCATTCACCACACCCTCAAGCCCAAATTTAGCAGGAAAATATGCAGTGATACAGTAGGGTTGCTTACCATGGCATCCCTAAAAATGTAACCTTGGCAATTAGACTGTTAAATCATGGAGACTAAATCAGTGCAATTTTAGTTTATGATGCAAAAGTTGTTGTAGGCAAGTTGGATGTAATATTTTATATCCTACTTTTATTAGTTGGTGAAACAGGTATACGAATGAGCCTTGATGAGGTTGCAGGCCCTCTGATTTGGATCTTTTTTAGAATGAAATAGTTTGTTACTCTCCATGGACAACAGATCCAAATGCCTGAGGTTTTGGGGTTATTTTCCCTTGAGGTAACAGTTCCTTGGCAACTAATGCCTTTTCTACTTGCTTTGCATAGGAAACAGTAGGACAGTGTGAGTAGTTAGTATAAAGGCTTCCTCTTTAGAGAAAATGTCGTGTGTCATGTTCAAGATATATTCATATATATCCTGTATATACACAGACACACATGTTTGTATGTGTTGACTAATAACCGAGTAATTTATTGTCTGCATGGGGACCGAAAGAAACTAAGACCTCATAGATGCACACTGAAAAAGAAGTGCTGTATTCAGAAAATAACATGGAACAACAATCAGCTTGCTAATATGTGTTGCTCAAGTAAAATATTACCTTAATAAAGGAGCTAAGAACACACTTGTGTCCTTATAGATGTAAATATATTCTAGTTTATTATTTTAGCTCTAGCTCATGTTACAATTACTCATTTAAATTACTAATGTAATAAAACCAAGTTTTGCACAGCCCAGTGAGTAAAATCACCAAGACAACAGTTAAGGTCCAGAATCCAAATGAGGGTAACACTGTCTAACCAAAAATCAATGCTCCTTCATCTACTGCTTTAACCATGTATTTCTGCTTGTATTTCAAGCTGCTTAAACTATGGCAAATGCAGCCTTTTAATCATTACTCTCACAGCTATGATGTATTAAAATTTCAAAATTGCCTTCTGCTTGATGGCTGCTGAACTGGGTCCCCATGGTATTGATATCCTGACAATAGAAAACAGTGCCTGGGAAAATATTGGTACCTACAGTACGGTCTTCCCTCCAACCCACATACTGCCCACCTCTTCTCGAAAGTCTCTTTCTCTCCTGTCCTTCACTGTGCCATGGAGACGCCCGCCCTGCAGCCTTCATCACATCCCAACTAGCCTCAGCACTGTTGCCTGTGGTGCTCATGTCAATGCAAGAGGATACCAACCTTGAATCCTTTTCCCAGTCTGCTGTCTTCCCTGTTGTGTTCATAAAGCAAATAATTTCCTGTACCGTATTTTTTCCAAACCACAGCCTTTTACCTACATCCCTTTCCCTTCACACTCCATCCACCCCAGCCTGCCTCACTGCATCCTCAGAATCTGGAAACAGACCTGTTAAATGAGAGAGGCAAACTGGCACAAGCCAGATGAGAGGAAGGTAACAGCAGAATTTCACTAATCTGTGAGTTGTTCTTAGAGAAGACTGAATTAACCTCTGTGGAAGTGGGAAGGGTTTCAGAGCCTGAATAGCTCTGTGGCTATTCTCAACAGAAGCACAGAAGAAAAACAAATAAGCTAACAACAACAGAAAAAATAATTGTGCCATTAAATCATAAAGTTTTCTCAAAATGCTAATAGATATTTGATCTGTGGATGCAGTGTGGACTTTGTAATTCATTTTGTAACTGCAAACTGAAAGCATAGAGTCAGATGCATTATTGAGCAGATAAATATCTAGAAGATAGGTGTATCCTATACGGATACCTACACTACCTCATTCACTCAGGGAGAGAGATGCAGAAGAGCCATTCCATGTCTTTTGGACACTGATAAGGTGGGAGAACTTGCTTGCTGAAGGATGCAATGACCACAGGAGTGAAGACAATCAACTTATTGTGGATTCCTAACAAACCTGGCAAGTGTCAAATGAGATTAATCCCATACCTCCTCTGCAAATTCATCATGTTCTCTCTTCCCTTTCATCTCACCAACTCTTCAGAATCATCCAGTCAACTATCATATATTCTCCTCTAACTTACAGACCTATTACTAGTGATATTTCCTATTATTTCCCTATAGAGGAGGTATGGTGTGTTTGAAATCATCGTGGCTAATTTATTGAGTATAACTGGCAGGGTTCAGGGACAAGTGGCAGCAGGAAAGACCTGCGTAGGCCACAAGCTCCTCTGTGGTGGCTACAGCTGGGTCCACCTGATTCTGAAATCCATGTAGGCAACCCATCATACTGTCTCTGAAACCTGTGTAAGTAACGTGTTGCACAACACTGCAGGGGAGCACCTAGCAGCTGTGCTGAGACATTTGGGAAAGAGGAGTAGCTACTAGGGGCAAGAAGATTAGAGGAGGAAAGTACAAGGGGACATTGCCTGGAACATAGCTAGAGATACACGCTTGGAAGGACGTGCTCCACAATGAAGGAGTTATGGCTCTGACGGACTTCAGCTATAGATGACCCGTGCCAGGGCAGGGACACCCCAGAGAGACAGTGGCCTGTGACTGACCAATGCTGTGGCATAGGACAATGAGTGAGAAATGAAGAGCAATACAGGAAAAAGAGTAAGCAAGGAGTGTCAGAAAGTAACTGTTACCCACCAACGCCAACCACATGCAGTGCTGTTGTAAAAGTACTGGAACTGTCTTGGTGTAAAAGGTAATGAAAATGAGGGGAGTTGAGATCAAGACCAGAGGAATGATATCTGACTGCAGCTGAGCCTAGAAACGGGGGAGGAAACGTGGAGGAAAAGTGTTTCCCTTGGTCTTTATTTAATTATTTATATTTTCTTTTTCTGAATCAATTACTACAAGTTTATGTTAATTAGCAATAAATAAAATAAATTTGACACCATTTTGTCCACAACACTTTTGGAGTCCCCTTCTGGTATTTATAAGCCATTGCAAATAATTTCTTTCCTCTTACCCTGCCTCTGCCTCTGTTACTACTGTGTCATGGCAGACTGTAGTTATTTCTCACATTCAAGAATGCTCCTTTTTATTTCAAAATAAGTGTAAGCTTGTTCTTAGAGTCACAGAGTTCCTTTTACTCCAGAAGAAACTATTCTAAAATGTTTTCCCATTTTGCATGTCAGTTTAGTTGACAGTCAAAAGATTGCCAGTGTTTCTTCAGATCCTTTCAGTAAACAAGGACTGTTTATGTTGTGTACATAGAAATAAAGTGACTAGACTTTTCCCAAATGACCATCAAATGAGCAAAAGAAAACCTTTTTGCAATGGTTGCCACGACCATTTGTAACATTTGTTAGTTTGTCATCCACACCTACTCTTTTCCCTCTACAGAATTACAATAAAAGAGAATAGACCACAACTTAATCCAATCATGGCAAGCAAAGGATGGAAACAGACCCCACACAACTGCTGCATTTCCTTTGTCTCTTAAGAATGACACTGGCATCTAAACAAAGAAAATTTGAAGAGAAGAAGGAATCTGGCTTTCATCTTTGGAAAGTGTAACAATAAGCCAACAATGCGTTTATGGAGACAATCAATAACATATCCATCTCTGCAATAGCTTTGGCAGTCATCCTTTGGTCTCAATTTCCCATTACACAGTGTGAGAACTCAAAGTACAAATGCTCTCTCCACCTGGTTCAATCTCCCTTTCCCTCTGCCCTCCCAAAGCTTACTGCTTTTGGTGAATGAAGTCTCAGCCTTCAGGAAGGTTATTCTGTAAAAGAAGTAATGCATAGTCCAAACTGGGCTACTCTGCTCCTTTCCTCACACTGCTCCTAGGAATCTGAATGATTTCCTGAGTTGTCCTCTCATGACCACATCCACTTGTTTTATCCTTAGCATAGCATCAGCTCCCTAGATGCCAAGTGAGATCCCACCCCCCGTGGAATTTCATCTACCTCTCTGGCTAATGTCTTCTACTGCCGTACCATCAGGTAGGGGTTATGACAGGGCTTAAATCTTAATCTTGCCTCTCTTGATACTGAATCCAAGTCCCTGCTTGGGTTGGAATGTGTATCCCTAATCTTTCTCTCTACTAAGCTACTTTGTAATGTGTTGGTTGCAGGCTTTTAATCCTTCCACATTTAGTGAGAGCTGCACGAGACTTTTAAGACACTGGCTATTGGACTCTATGATGGGACCTCAAGACAGCCCAAACTTATGTGGTGGATCTACCTGCAATTCTTCCTGGAAGTGAGCAGTGTACTGCACACCTCAACAATACCTTCTACCTATACTGGCATACTCAAAACACAAACTAGAACCAGATGACTCAAAAGAGAGATCTTTACATCTGTTAGATAAATCAGACAAAAATCAAAGCATTTGAAACAAGATTTTCTCTGTCACCTGCTCTTGCCTTTGAATGGCAAGACCTTCACTCAAGGTCTGATTTCTAGTCTAGCAACTTCAAGCAGCTTTCTGTGCAACACTGAGCACTGCACTGTACCCCTCGGGTGACTAAGAAAACTACTTTATTTTATTATTTCCCTAGTCCTTGCTGTTCTCATAGTACCACCAGTATCCCATTTGTGCTCTCTTTCACTCTTGTGTTGTGAACTTTGCCCATGTTAAGCTTGCTTGCTCTCAGCAATAGCGCAATCTTCACTTTCTTCTGTAGGTTTTTCTGGGCTGACATGGCCTTGACAAGACTAGAAGGTAAGGTGCTTTCTTTTTCTGCCTTCCAGCCACAGTCCCCTCAAGTAAACACACAGCATTATGCACTCTTGGGAAGTCAGAACATCTTAAACACAATATCTGTATGATCCAACAATTTTAAAGGACTTTTTTTAAAGGAGATCTAAAAACATTAATGCGACACTGTCCTTACTTTCTTGCAGGTCTTCTCAGAGGTAATGGGATGACAGCCATGTGCATATAATTTTCCACCATATTGTATAAGAGATTAGAGCTACAGATTTTAAAGGAAAGTCTTTATTACCCTTCATTCTAGGCTAAATCCTTAGTATTGTCTTTCCCTTGAGAGATACCTTTTCTTATCTGGCTAGTTTATTCACTGGAGAGCTTCTAAAACTTCTGGATGTAGCAGCTTCTTTCCAAAGTCCTTCTTTATTTTGTCAAAATGACAAATAAATTAGCAAATGGTAACAGAAAACTTTACTTGACTCTGTTCTGTCACTGTAGGAAATTATGCTCCTATTTCCTCTGCATGGCCCTGTCAGCAGGACCCAAACTTTACAACACAACCCTCACCTTGGTAGGAGATACATAATAGATCTGAGTGCTGTATCAATGTGCATTTCTATCTTGTCTCTTACCAGTCACATCAGCAAGAAACATCCCTCCAACTTTTATTTAATTGGAAATAAATTAATGATATGTCTGAAAAATACCACTGGTTTCCATCATACAAAGTGGAAGCCTATGAATAGGGTTCCAGCTGAAGAACAGTGGGATCAACATGCAGACTCTTTAGAGATCACATATGCACATTTCTGTTAATATATTAAAAAACTCTTTGTTCTTTAGATTATTGCTGTTATCACCCATGCCAGTGTGATTAAGCTTTCACAGCTAGCTATACTAGCATGTGTTAAAGACACATCCTCACTTTGCTGAGTGTACATAAATCTAATGAAATGACCCGAATATTGCAAGGACAAGCTATGGAGGCTTGTGTTGTTGACCTTCTAACACAAACAGTTCTCTCTGCAAGAAATGTAACTACTACTGAAGTTTAAAGATGCTGGGAGAATATCTCAGACTAAATGTGTTCTATTGATTTGTAGCAAACATTGAACTTGTCAGAGCAAGTCAGGGTGAGAATCACCTAGAGTGGCACTTGGCATTTATATCTGATATAGCGCAGTCATCAAGTAAGCTAAGATTTCCATTTGTGAATGGGGTGCAAACAGTTGTTTGGCTTTAAAGGTCACCTTTCCAAAAATCTATTTACCCCTCTGTTCAGAAAACTAAAAAAAAATGTTAGTTGCCAGCACATTAGTGTTCAGAATTAGAGTAGAAATTTTTAATTCTCCCCTAAAATGACCCTAGGTGATGGGCCATTTTTCATTAACAGTCATTTCAGAGCCACATGAAACAATTTATGAAGTGTATTTCATCACGCAAGTAACACGTTCTTAAAGGAGACAGAATTTCATTTTTCAATAAATGCTAGGCCAAATATAACTTTTGTCCTGTAAGTGGCTATCATTCCTCTGTCCGTGCTTGAAGGTTTCCTTGACTTTTTTGCTTCTAATTGCTCCAAGTCAATGCTTCTGACATCTCTGCTCTTTTTCCCATTGTACATGAGAATTTCAAAGCTGAGGCTTACCAATCTAAAATATTTTTATATATGGTTTACTACTTTGTGGAGCACAGTATGTGCAGAAATAACCATGTTTTTGACAGTGGCAGGGAGAGCACACACAGCGCTACTTTTCATTAATTCATCTTGACTCATGCTTCTCCTTCTTTTGCTGGAACTCTTCTTAAAAATCGGAATTTCCTTTGGAAGATCTTGCAGGTGGCTGTAGTGCTCACTAGTTGGCTATACTATTTTAGACCTTATTTGCTCATCAGAACTGCTTGCCACTTTGCAAGTGATTTGCAGTTTTTTCCACTACTGAGAATGTCCGGTGCAGTATATTTCATATGGGCTTGTACCACCTGGCTTCCATTAGAAAAATATTTTATACAGCACATCTTTTTTTTGCATTCCCTTCTTTGCTTTGTTGCAGAAGACATTTATTTTGGCTAGACGCAACTATCAATCTATACTTGTTCATTCATTTGGCAGTTTCCAATTCAAAATGCTACACAGTATTAATCATTAAGATTTGATTAAAAAAAAAAAGAGAGAGATCAAATATAAGGATAATTCCAGAGGTAAAGAACACTCCCTAAAAAAACATAAAAATAAATTGATACAGGCCTTTTTTTTGCAGAGAGAGATTTTTGCGCTTCAAATGCTGCAATCATACCCTAGCACTGAGCTGTTAATACTGAAATAATTTACATCTATCTGGAGGGAACACTAAACTATGCTAGCAAAACGTGTATTCATGCTCCCAAAAGACACTGTATTAATGTAACTTGCCACATAGTTGTGCTAAAACAGAAATCATAGATATCCAGCCCGAAGGTGTCACTGAAGGGTACAACAAATACTATCTAAATACTAGCTACCAAATCAGCTAGAGAATTACCAGGTTTGATCAAATAACTAATCAATAACAAAAAAAAAAAATAGAGCTAGGACAACAGAGACACACTGTTCCTCCCAATATTGAAGCCTGAAAAACTGTATATAAAGTGAAGATACTGGAAGAGAAAGCTTTGCTATTGTCTGAGAAGGTGTTATAGGCCTCAGCACCAAGATTTAAACAGATTCAAACAGTCAGTTTCACAGTAGGAAGAGACTTAAGGAGTAGCATAGAGTCAATTTTAAGGAAGGACTCATTTTTCACGCCTAATCTACTATTTCCAGTTATTGTCTAAATTTTTTTCATGATAGAGCACTGTTATTAATGAAAACATTTGTGTTTACTGCTTTTTACAGGTCTCTTGAAAACTGACATCTTATTTATCTTCCCTAGAACTAATAATAGTAATATATTTTATAAAGAGCAGGCTGCAGTCCAGACAAAGCCAGTCAAATTCAAAGGACAACAAATCAAGGCTCACAGTACAACACTGTGCAAGCAAAAAAGCCAGGCTTCACTGGAAAGTAAAGCATGTGTTTATAGAGCCTTAACAGCAGGTGAGCTAAGTACAGTTGAGAACTACAACACCTAGCATATATGTAGGAAGTTCCCTAGATTTTTTTATGGAAATCCTCTTATCTTCCTCACTTCTCCAGGTAATACTCAAATTATAATTTCATCTTTTCTCACTTCAAAACCCCAAAAACCTTTTGCCATAGTATCAGCTGCTTTCTACATGTAACAGGTGTTCAGGTACAACCTGCAGACTGGATACAGCTTTAGTAAAGTTTCTGAATCAAGCTGAACTGCTGACAGGGAACGTATTACCTGGAACTGAAGACTAGAAACATAGTTTTGGAAAGCTCACCTCCCTAGAATAAAGTTAGCTTTGAAGGATAACCTTTTCCACCAGTATGTAAAGGTGCAAACCAGAAGTCAGTGAGGAAAACATAGCGCAGGTTGTCATGGGAATATAGTCCATTCTGTTTCTGTTAAAGGAATACATTACTGAAATATAGCTGATGCCAAATACTTCGCTACATCTGATTTATTAGTAGGGTTTTTGCACGTTTTCCTGCACAAATTAAATTGGATTTGGTATGGCTTAAAAGGTGTTCCAGTGCACGTCAGTTTTAAATTAAACAATTATTGTATAGCAATAAAAAAAGGTCTTCAAAGACATTTTGATCTGAGGGAAAAAATAAAGCATGACTAGTGGCTAAAATTTCTGTGCTAATAGAAAATGCAGATTTAATACATTAAAAATAGTATTCCTAAAGTGAGCTCTTCCCCAGTAAAGGACATCACCAAAATGCTTAATCTGACAGACAAGGGAGTAACTGAGGACACTGTTACTTCACCTTTCAGAGGAACACGTTTAACAGTCTATTTGGATGATTTAAGCATAATCCGACTACTTAAACAGCAATATACAGAGACCGATATTTTAATAAACCACTGGCTGCAATCATTCACAGTGCTGATGGCAGTGAAGCACCCTGACACAAGCTTCATCTGCTGTACTAGCACTCCTAACCTAAGGTCAGCAACACTGAAATCCAAGCTACTGCAATTTTACTGTTAGCAGTACTTAAGAGAACTTTGAAATGGCTACTTTGCTACAATTACGTTCCTCACTTGAAGTTAAACAGCCTTCAAAAATATGTCCTTGCTTTGCACACGGAAACAAAGAGCTCCCTTTTGACTTTATCAGTTGGTTTAAATATTCAGGATTTCAACGGCATGGGGAGTGGGAAAAGGATATTTACACTACCCAACTTTAAGCTCTTAACGTACTTCCTTCCCCCTCCTTGTCTCCAGTGTCTGCCAGGTTTACATTTGCCTCAGCTATAGCACTCCTGTCTCCTCTGGGAACAAAACACCAGAAACAGCGTATCGCCTCTAGCTTTCTGATAAGCAGTGGGGAAACAGGATTTAAGTTCACATGACAGGTACTCAGCTAATCATTTTTCATAAATGATAACACTATTAAATTAAACAGGGAAAATGTGTTTGTGTGTACCAGCAGAGTCATTCATCCACTTCAAGTCATCTACAGGGAAATACTTAAAAGATCAGGTTCTCATTTACTTCATTGATTTTGTCTTCTCCACTTACACACTTACGCAAGATTATGACGTAAGATGACATCAACAGTTCTGGTGAAATAACAACTGAAGAGAGATGTCAGAGAATATAATTTGTTTTCAACGATGCGTCTGGTATTGTGAAAACAGAAAATAGTCTGTATCAATGAAATGGAAAGGTTTTGCATCTCTATGGGCACTTCAGGGTGGGGTATGATGATTCTAAAGTTTTACTCTATACTGTATCATATTGTCATGGAATTATTAACCTTGCCCACTTGGATATGAGAAGAGCTGGAAATAGGAAGTGACAAAAATGAAACTTTTAATTCTTGACTGGTGAAAATGTGCAGTAAATTCCATGCAGCTCCATACTGTTCCTTCAGCAGAAGAATTCACATTATGTCCTTACAGTTTATCCTTTCCTTGTACATGCAGTAAGTTGAATATAGTCCTACCTTATGACATGTCACTTCTTATTTCACTATAGCTACTTCTCCTCAGTGAAGTCTTTAGTCACAAAAGAGGGAAAAGGGAGGGCAATTAAAGCTTCTGCTTACTTGGTGTGTTTGAAAATAACTGTTGCACTACCTGTGGTCATTCTCAGATTATGTTTTTGTGCATCTGTCCCAGATTTTTGTGTTAAAAAGATGTGATTTTAATATTGACATTCTGGAGAGTTAAAAGAATATATTGATAAATTCCTTACCTCACCTGGAAAATACGATCATTCCTGTTACGCCCATTTACTTGTTTACATACTATTTGTCTTGTTTTCATGGTGATAATTTCCACAGTGTAGGCTTGTATCAAGCTTAAATTTATAACACCTTGTTCAGTTGTTCTTGGTCTGAGTTGTGATTGCCAGGCCGAAAGCACAGCTAAAATTCAAACGCTGGCAAAAGTGGAGTATCAAATTGGAAGTATAAGCACTAATGAAAACAAAGGGGTGGCTTAGACTTTCTAGAATGTCCATACTTGTTAAATTCCAGGTATGATTTCTTTCCTTTTTCTAGCATTTGGATAACTTGATTGCTGTGTGGAACCAGCTGGGGGTTTCCTGTGTAGTCCCTTAATGATGCTGAGTTCTTAGATCTTCTGTAAAATTTAGAACCTGTGATGCATCACAGAAAGTAGAATCTACCCAGATATCCTCCCCTCAAATTACTTGGACAGAACACATTGCTTCCCAGTTTGTTTCCCTTCTTTACCACTGACATCATTTATATCTAAATTATTGCATTAGCACACTTTAGGATCAAAGGTCCCGCATTTATAGAAAATACATATTAGAACATAAATGTTTCTTCAAGTTTGGCAGAACTACAGGAAAAAAAAGCAGAAAAACACTGTAAGAGGGGATTAAAACAGAGAAGACAGACTAGATTGTTCACTGGAGTAATCCACCACAGCGCAGGATACCAGCTCCAATTAGACAAATGAAATGGGCGCAGTCACTGCTCCATTAAAGCAGAAAGTCTGATTAGACACAACTCTCCCTTTAGAAGTTCAGATCCATTAGGAAAGTCGGAATGTCAAAGCTGTGCCTGATCCTTTTCTCCGCATGGCTCCTAGTTTTGCCAAGGAAGCAGTACACAGTAACTGCTGACTCCAAACAGGCAAGAGTAGGAAGTCTAATTAGCCTGCAAAGAGATGGTTATTCCTTTGTAGTCTAATCAACACTGGATATACTTCAACACATTAATACGCTCCCATTTTTAGGAGATGAGTGCTTTTTGAAACTCTGGCATGCTTATATCCTATTTCTTTTGTAATGCAATGTACTGTTGTCAGAAGTACTGCTCTTGAACATCCATCAGAGCAGCTTCCAAGACAAAATTAATACATACTTGAATTTTCTTTTGTTTTCAAAATGGCACTCGTATTTGCAATAAATTAGTCAGAACTAAAGGAAAAACAACAAAAAAAGAGCACACCTGTTGAATTGATAAATCTCCCATACAGAAAACTCGCAGCAGTTATGCAGGGTAATGACAGTCATGAGTTATGCAAACCCAGGGACTATGGTAGACACAGTGGCCTGCTTCTAACTCTCCCTCCTTGTTTCATCTGGGTTTGTATCCTAAGGTTTTGTTATCCAAGAATCTTCCAAAAGACACCGCAAAACTTGATTAAAATGGAGTCTGCACTGCAAAATACTGACTCATGTCCCTTTTGCCCTAAACTAGTCTTGGTTCACTTGATTGTCACTTTGGCAAATCTAGCTAAGTTTCACATTCAAAACTGTAATTAGAGAAAATAAACAAAGACGTATATTGTTAAAAAATAATACACTCAAAATTATAATGGAAAGAACAACTGAAAAAACCACAGTATTTGGCAATGTGGAATAAGGCTATTCACAAAAAAAAATAAATCATATGAAGTGATGTAATTTTCTCCATCCAGTTTACAGATTGCTTGTTTTGTACAAGATGCTCAAGAATAATGTTGTGAGGAGAAAAAAAAATTAGAAAAAAAAAATATCACCTTTGGTTAGTCTGCTGACTTCTAGAAGCCGTCAAGATACAGAAGTGAACCCATCCATCCAGAGGTAAGCTGCTTTGAACAAGAATGCAGATCTAGAACAGAAAGTGAGAAGTTGTGGAAACCTATATCCCAGGAAAAAAAAAGGTAAGGAAATTCTATAGCACACTAACACTGTCATGGCTCCAGCAGAAAACTGCACTCTCCAGCAGAGCCTAGATGGGGACATGTCAGCTGGCAACTACAACTTCCATTTCCAAGCAAACCTTGGATGTGGCAAATACTGTACAGGTAGGAAGCAACCTATCTGAACAAACATGACACAGAAGAAGCTTCATAATGTATACATTGTTCTTTTTATACCATGTGCTTCACAGGTACCAGACCCCAGTACTGCAAGCAAAACGGACAAAATCATGACAGTTGTTGATGACATTTACTCTGTATAAACTATGAATATGTGTTTAGTAACTAAAATCTTAAAAAAAACAAACAACAAAACCAAAAACCAAAAAACTCTCAAGCTCTGAACCGATTCTTAAGAATATTTTTCTGTTTTAATCAACTTTGCTTCCACTTAGGGCAATCTGGGTGTAAATTTTGCAACATCCTCAAATTATCGCCCCTCCTCCAAACCCTGGAAGTTTTCCCCAGTTTTCCTTTACATGGTCTGCAATCACATGTCACCAAAGAATACCTGTCCCTTTTCCAAGAATCTACCATTCCTGCAGCAATTATATGGATTCACAGAAATCACGCTTGCAGCAATGCGTAAAATAGCATACATATGTATAAGCATGCTCCATCTCAGGAGAACAAAGCAAGCCATTCACGGAAAGCTCACACAAGTTTTACAACATAATCTTAATAAAAAAACCAACCTACTGACAAGTTTGAAGTACTTGCCATTACTGTTGCCACATTGCAGGGTGGGATTTGGGTTTCTTTTAAACAGTTTATGTGATTTGTTCATGACTCATGGCAACTCCAGGAACCAACAAGCTGGCTGCATGCATGAAACAGTAATTGAAAGCAGTCACAAAGAGGTAAACAGAATAAAAAGTATATTTTTTTCTTGCACATGAATATTCATACTGCGTAGTCTTCACTGCAGAGAAGTCCACATACTTAGTGAAAATTCTGATTTTGTCCCCAGAAAAGTGTTAATCATTTTAGTGAAAGATCTCTATAGATCTAGATTCTTTCTCACATAAGCAGAAAACTTGACATGTCGAGTATGTTTCAATGTCTATAAGGCAAAATACAAATTTGCATCAACACTTCTCAAATGCTTTGCCTCTATTTGGTCTAAAATGTAATTTGAAGTAAAAGAGTAGTTAGTGAAGTGCTTTAACTCAGTAAAAACTCTGGATAAAAAATGTCTGTGCAAATGTCTCCCATTCTGGACAATAAAATGAATCTATGGTGTAATCCACTAAGAAAAAAGTCTTGAAGGCTGAGTGAATTTTGCTGGGGAATTTTCCTCTCCCACTTCTAGCCTCTTTTACATTTTACTACTTTGAGACTTCAAATACATAAAACCTCTGGTTTCAATTATAAACTTGCCAGGGACAAATTAATTACATTAAAAACTGTAATTTCCATTACACTTACAATAATGAAGCACAAATTCATCTTATGATGCCCACACAGCATAAAAATAGAAGCTTGAAAGAATAAATTAGCATACTTGTCCCCACAAATGTCCACTGCAATAAAGAAGTCAGCAGTTCAATATTCAACATTTGTTTTATTTTAGAATCTTCGTTCATTTTTCCTCTCTTTCATCTACTTCTGGGTGGAAATTTCTGTGTGAGATGTGCTTTCCAAATGAAGTCCTTTTACTAAGCACTGCCCAGAGCATAGCTGGAAAGAAGGATAAATATGAATCTCCACCCTACATCTTCTATTATTTTATATTTTGCACATGCATTAACTTTATAATTCACATGGCATCTTCATCAACAATATCTGCCACGGTCATTTCAGTGATGAAAAGGTGTCTTAAAAACTTGTATGAAAGACATTAGTTATCTATAACTAATTCACTCCATGATGTATTACCTACAGATAGAGCAGTGTTGGTGAATTTCTGTTTTCAATCATCTCCATTCTCCTTCTTTAAAATGACACGTTTCCTGCAGCGTATGTCCCATTGCCATTCAAGGTTCTATCTCCTCCCATGACACCCCATCACAGTCTACTGAGAGGACCTCTCCACCAAAACTGCCAATTGCTTGTAGATGCAGACAAAATGACAACCTGAATGAACTTCTAGGAATACAGAAAAGATGAAACCAATACAACATTCACCTAGCCTCAGTTCTGTGAATAGGTTTAAAGGATGAGGACAGACAATGGCTTCAAATGAAACTCTGATATTCATCTTCATAAAAAACTGATAGTGAATTCTCCAAGTAACCTGCTTCTCAAAGCAGGTAAAACACCAGGTTTGAACCCAAGAAATTGACTCTTTCCTACTCTCCTGACCAGACAGCTACAGAAAAAACATGGGTTTTTCAGTTGTTTTTTTTTGTTTGGTTTTTTTTTTGACAGGAGAGTATAGCCCTTCATCAAAAGGCGGTAAATAAAAAAAGACAAGACTAAGTCACAGTAAAGATCCTGTGGAGAAGCCATCAACAAACACTTCAAACAGAGTAAGAATATTCAGAAACCTGCAGCTACAACTAGCTGTACCTCAGCTTCTGTATTCAATGCTTGAGGCACATGATCCATTGCCTCCCAGGAAAGTGAAGAGGACCACCCTCATGTATTACAAAGAGGAATCTAATCAGGAATGGTCTTGATCAGGTCTGATTTCATTGAGAAATCTGAACCACTGAAGATGACATATGATTCTTCACTTAACTCAGGAACATATTTGTGTTGTTAAGGTTTAAGACTGGCCAATGATGCATTCATTTTTGATAACAGGAAATAATTTAAATTCTCTTTCACCTAGGCATATTTGGAGCCTGATTCTGTTTGCAAGTCTGACAAGGTAATGGGAGTCTCACGGGAGGAGTTTTGGAAGAGACACAAAAGAAAAAGAGTTCAAATGTAGTGAAAAGAACCCGCTTCGTAATTTTGAACATGTCTGAGGTCACTAGCTGTCAAACACTGAAGGTAAATGGCATCTAAAATGACATTAGGTCAAAGAGGTCAGTCACAGTACACAGAGGATGAACAATTTGTATTGCATTCCACAAAAAAGATCTCCAAATAGCTCCTTCGTAGCTAGAATGTGTAATATCACTTCATACCAGTACCTCCATGGAGGTTCTTCTACAAAGTCTGCAGGAAGTTGCCTGTGTGGGATTTGGGAGGGCAGGAGAGCACAGAATATACAACAGATTTACAATTTTTTATAGTGGGCGGAGATCCTCTAGAGACAAAAAGTATCAAGCAGCTATCCTGATCAAAATGACAGCCTCACTGTACAGGTACTAAACATGGTTACCTGCAAAGGATGATTTCTTAGTGCAGGATAAGTTTTCTTCAGGAATCAAGAAACACAGCAAATGTTAATGCATGTGGTCTTGTGTCCTCCTGGGAGGCCCAGGGACTTGTATGACAATAGCTTTGTGCTACTAACATATCTGAATCTCAGAAGAAATTATTTAGTGAGTCTCCAAATGTTATCAAATTATCAAGTGGTTGACAGTCTTCTATTATAAACAAAGCCATTTGGTTCCTCTTTGTTCACTTTTTTTTAAAGGCTGCACTATGTGTGGTGGCTACTGTGTTTGGTCACATGAACAAAACAAGCTGCTTCTGTAGTCTCTTGTACATCTTGTCAAAGTTGCTAGATATTCGAGCATAACTTCAAGAATTTTGAACTTACCCATCCAGTGAATGCCAGACCTTTGTTTCGGAGTGATAATGGAGGAACCTGCCAAGATGTAGACTGATTCAACACATTATCCTTGCAAAGTACTTCTGCTAGTTGCTTGCCAAAATCTCAAGAAACTACTTTAAATCAAAGTCTTAGTAGACATGAGTTTCAGATAAATGGCTGATGCTCTCAGATCTTCTCTAGAGTGCCCAACAGAGAGAGAAAACCTCTTTAGTCTCTAAAAACATTACATCTGGAAAACTCAAGGTTCCCACTCTGTGCTTTGCATTTCCCACTTCTAAAGGCTTGAATGTGAAAGAGCTTTTAAGACGGGAGGCACAAACAGATGTTCTCTCTTGGGAGCTCTCAAATCCTCACATTTGCATAGTTGAGGACTAAAAGGACAAGGAAGTTGACTGAAGATCACGAAATTTCTAGACAGGACACTAACAGAACACCAGAGAACCAAGGGAAAAAACTTGGGTGTTCTGAGGCTTGTCCTGAAGACTTGCAGAGCGCACAGATGTTTGTGGCATCATATGTGACTACAGTGATTGGAAAGACTGATCAAAGCAGTCAAAAAAGGCAAAATAATCTCTGAAAAGATGAACTATGACAGGAGAAGAAATCGTGGAATTAAGATTTCGATTTCAGTAGACAGTAATTTTGATAGGTATTTCTGTTGTCAGAAACTGAAGAAACTGCAGGTGCTAGAAATGCAGTAGCAGGGTTTTTAGCACACTTCAATGTGCTTAGGTTCAAAGAGCTTACTGATTTGACGTGTGATACATATAGATCTGTATACTTGATATACACAGGCAGGAACATTCACAAACTGATTACTTCACAGGAAGCTGGCTGTACAGTACCAACAAATATTACACAGCTCCTATGAAAAGTGGCTGTAGAGTGGAACTTTAGCATTTTACCTCACTTGAGCTTCAGCAGGGACAACTGCTAAGTACTCCAAAGAGTCTGTGTGAGAAATATATCATCTAAAGCTGTGTGGTAAGGAGAAGAAATCTTCAACACTGTTTACAATGGTCTCTTCGAAAGAGAGCTGAATGTTCTGATTTATGTACGTGGTCAAGAGTGAATAAGAACAGAAGTTGCCCTCATTCATGACCACCTTCAGTATGCACATCACGGCCTGTACTGTGGGGCTTGTGCGTGTTCCTGCAGGTGGTGCTGAGAATAAAAATTTCTTAGCTAATAGGAGCTGTGTTTAGATATATCAGTACCATAAACTATACTGATAGAGCCTTTGAAGGAGTACTGCCCTTTTCTCTATGTCTAGGGCAATTAGGCTCAAGAGGATTTATCATTATTATTTTGCATCAAGTACAAATGAAATATCAGCATTTCCCAATAGAAAATGTATATGGAAAAAAGTCAAGACTTCTACCTCAAAATATGTCTGTGTAAAGATTATCCTCCAACACTGGAGAACTAGCAGCATACCACACTTGAATCCATTAAAGCCACTGCCACTGTTCTAGCTATGTTTTACTGAACAACAAGAAAAGCTTTCTACTCAAACACAGCAAACACTTAGATACATGAGTACTCTTATTGCCTCAATAAGACCGTTCACATGGGTGAATTTACTCAGGCAAGTAAATGTAGGATAAAGGCCAGATGTGTGTAAAGTTTCTACTATCAAAGGGCTGCTGAGCTGAAGTGCAGTCATGAGTACCTGCATGCCTGTTTTACAAATACAGATTTAATATCTACCCTGAATAAAGTATTTTTCTCAAGACTGGGCTGATACACTTGATTACCTTCAGCACAAAAGAAATATTTGCTGTTTTTCACAGCAGCTTCCAGAAATTTCAGTATGGGCTAGTTCCTGCAAAGCTCTATTCAAACCAAAAGACATGGCCTCCATTTTGAGCAGTGCCACATCCTGATATGTTATAAATCTAAATCTCTGATAAGCTCTTCATATTACAAGTTTAAAAATGTCTGCATTCAGACACATGAAGACTGTGGATATTCTTCCACAGTCACAAGCAAACATACACTAGGTATTATATTCAAACAATGCATAAAAATCTCTTCATCCTGCTCCACACTTACTATTATTCACAAAATGCTTAAAATACATCATAACAAATTTGTAACTGGAAGACATAGGGAGATATCAGGTCATCACAATGTCTCAAGTCCTGCAATATCGTTATTTACAGTAAAATTTCCAGGTATTTTGGGAAAGGACCGTTACTCAATGTCTAGCAGAAGCCAGAAAAACCTTCCTAAGAGCTCACTTACTAACCAATATTTTAACTCTAGAACCACTTCAATCTTGCAGTCCATTCCATAAATTTATCAAGATGCCGTAAAACTAATTAATGGTTTTTCCTAATTCCTTAATAAAGCCATTCTGTAACTAGATGATCATTTTTCAATAAATAAGATCATCATCTCAGTAGATCTTCTTTGCATTCCTTACAAGTAAATAACTTTCATCAACAATGATCAAAATCAAACTCAGTATTGTAAATGACATTGCAATTGCTCTCTGTACCGAAGCAATCTCACCCAATGCATTCTATATTTGCACTGGTCTGTTGAAGTAGGAGAGGCTGATCAGAATTACTTCAGCTTCCAGTATCATAATTTTTATTTTAAAATACTCGTTAGAACCAAAGTGATTTTGTACTTGTGCTTTCACTTTCACTCCATTCTAGTCCTTCAGTCAATGTCATTGATTTTTCCGAGTTCTCTGCAGTACTTGCAACATCTCCCAACTTCATGTTATCCACAAATTACATGTGACTTACACAGCCACCTCGACTTAAGTCACCGATATAGGAAACAGGATGTGTCCCTAGGCTAATATCACCCAATTTCCATCTCAAAAATAATTTAGAATTTTACTGCTCTCTCTTTTTCCACCAGCTTTAATCCATCTTTCAATTCTCATATTAATCTATTTCCACGTAAGTATTTATAGAGTCTTATGTCAAGTATTACTTCATTTTAAGTAAATTAAAGTAATCATATTCACTTGCTAGAAACTTCCCAAACCACCTGGGATGAGGGGGAGAATGAAAGGGCTAGGAGAAAACACACTATATCATACCCATGTTTGAACAAGTATTTTGTTCACAATCTGAAGTAATCTTTTTCTTAATTTTGTAGTTAAACAGGTTTGAAATTCATCACTTTTTTTTTTTTTTAATACAGTTGTTTTATTTGCTGCTTGCTGTAAAATACTAACTCTGAATTTATAGATCCATTAGAAGCTTTTATTATTGGATTTACACTTATTTCAGTATTGTAGAATGGAGGCTACATTGGTCCTCTGATAAATTCAACATCTTAAGATTTGCTTTAGATATTACTACTCTATATAAATTGCTGCCCATGACTTACAACTACAGTCTCCTTATCTCAGATCTCTTAATTCCTGCCCATTGTTCCCTAAATTATCCTATCAGTTTTTTTTCCATTACTTCTGTTCTCATTATACATCTTCTCATTACATATTAATCCCTTCTCTGCCTCTCCTAGAAACTTTATCTTGGGAACCTGTTACCATAATTGACCCTTGTCTTGCCATTTCTTGCCAGGATTATGAAAATCCTGACTATATTAAGAAGTGGTAAATCTAAATAGGCCCATTTTACAGATGGGCTAAGTGGACGAAGAGAAGTGGACAATGTCACCAACTGCTTAGCTGGAGGTCTCCAAACTCTGAGACGCCAGTTTGTTGGGCTCTGACTGGGAAAATGGCTCTGAGTAAAGCTAGTTTCAACATCTCCTTCCTTTAAATACTATTGTCATAGTGCTGCCAGAGAGCCTCTGAAGCTCAAGGAGGAAGTATAATCACTACATTTTTCCCCATAGCACATACTAGGTAAAACCTAGACCTGTTAATCTTCCTAAATAACCTGAGAATGTCTAAACATGTGGGCTATCACTCATACTTAGCACTGTATTCAACCGCAACAAACTCCTCTCCAGCTATGGGAACACCACAGAATTAAACAGAGACAGTGAGAAAGGGAAGGCAGAACAAAACAGGACAAAAAGCACAAAATCAGAAGACATTATTTTACGGACAAACACAGACCTCTGTAGTTCTTTTCAGATGCAACACAGTTATTTATGCAGTCTCCTAAGTTTTCTTAAAGGGCCACATCCGATCAATTTTAATTATTTTATAAATATGACATATTTAATGAGGGCAGAGGTTCCAAAGATGAGAAGATCTGCTCCTCTCTATTTTTAGAATGCTACCAACTTGTATTTTTTCCCTTCCCTTTTAGAGCTAGATTAGTCTTGACTATCATTTCCTCTACTGGGTTAAGTTTCTCCTGTGCTATAACCCACACTTTTCCCAGTTTGTGGGAGAATGAGAAAATTAAAGACCATTCATTTGAAATATTGCAAAATTAAAAGCTGACTTTTGACACTATACTAGTACATTTATAAAGTTTAGCATCAAGACCAACATTTGTCAGCAGTATCTATACACTTGTAGCTGACACTTTCCCAATACCTGTAAACAAAGTACTAATTATTAGTTTTGGAAGGCCTTCTTATAGCCTACTATTGAATTTATATGCATTATGTTGTAAATGCACAGACACACATCTGCACACACACCACCACTGTCCTTCAATTCTACTTCAGACAGTAAGTTTCTCTCGTAGGTCAATATTATATAGCATCAAATACTACAATTACAATCCAATTCTGGAATATGACCATACTTACGTCTCTGCTTCTGGAACTTCACTTACAAAGGACATCATTAAAAATTCCAACTGAAATGACCACAATTTGAAAAGAACATCTCTAGTAATACTAAATCAAATCAGTGCATATTTTAAAAGTTCTCCATCACTTCATAAACAGTGACCTGCTCTGCAAGACATTTTAAAAAGATTTTTTGTAGGAATCCTGAAGTATAATAAGGAACTTTCCCTGAAGAAAAGTGAAAGTATCAAGTACCGCAAAAACATTTAAGTAATACCAAAAGCCTTTTAATTAACATTGAACAGATTTACTGAAATTCTAGCTTACATAAGTAGCAAAACTGAACGTGGACTATCTGACAGAAAACACTGCTTTCTCCTTTCTTAAGCAAGATTGAGAAGACAGAGAACTCACAAATCAAAGGAGGAACTCCAATAAGCATGTAGGTGGCAATCATATTGAAGAAGTGAGAGTGGTCCACTGTAGCATGCAACTAAAAGGGCACTCTCTAACACTGTACTCATAAGTGTTGGGAATCGGTTTAACAGGAGCTATGGGTTGACATTTTATCATTCAGAGTAGCTGTACAATGCATCAGTCAACATTTAAAGCTTACAACAGGGCCATAAATTCCATTGCCTACCACAAATTCCAATTTGGAATAATTACGAGCTATCTACCTACATTCTCCTGACATTTTCAAATACGTACACTTTTGGAACTGTTTTGCAACATTGGTTTGTACTTTTGGGCTATCTGCGACATTTAAAACTGTCCCAGAGGCTGTACTTAATGGAATGGAAAGGCTTTGCTATAATTTACTTTAGGCATCAGTTTGGATGATAAATACTGAAGAGTCTGTTGCAAATGTTAGCAGCTTAAAGATGCAGCTTCAACCATGGTTTGGTGGGCTGCTACAAAACTTCTCAATTAAAAAGCAGATGAACAGAGTGATTTTTTTTTCAAAATAAAATTCAATATGCTAATTCAGGCATTGTGGTCTGAAGGTCGGTATTAGGATATGTTTAATTTTACAGCATTCATGAGAATTTTACATAATAAATATTCTAAACACAAATTTATTTTCAGGAAAAAACCTGTCATGATAGCTTAAGAAATTCTTAAACTTATGTATTAGCATTTTCATCTCCATTCCCCTCAGAAGTATTTATTTTAATTTCTTTCTATGCAGAAGGTTACACACTTTTTACTCAGCACTCAAAAAAACTGCTTATGTCTTTTTCATTGCTTGTCACTGTTTCACTGATGATTCCTTGGTTTCCTAGAGGAATCTAGATGTTCAACATAATCATGTTCAACAGACAATCATTTATACACTTTAGGAAATACTTACATTTTTGTTTGCAACCTTTTTCATTATGCACTTCCATTTCATATCATTTCACCATCAAAAAATAGCAATATCAATTTTCATTGAAAAGCCTCAAATTATTAATAGAGTATTATCACAGCTTGCTTATTTTTGTATGTAACATAAAAGCCCTGAAGTTATTTTAATTATTTTATAGATAGAAACAGGAAAATTGACTTTCCTCCAAGTGCTGGGGACTGAAGCTGGTATCAGTAAATAGTGATATGATCCCCAAATGAAAGCAACTTCTGATTTTTTTATAGCAATACAGTATATATATATTTCTACATGGATCAATGTTGTACACTCAAAGCAGCTTTTCCAATCACAGTGTAACATCACAATAATATACATGGAAAAACTTACAGTAATTCACTTTGACACTGAAGTGAGTGGCCTGCCCTAGGTGATCTTGCTCTGGCAGGGGGAGTGGGACGTCATCTCCAGAGGTCCCACCCAACCCCTACTCATCCTCTGATTCTACAATGTGTCTTGCATGAAGCACTGTACAAAACACAGGCTTATTGCCCAAGTCTGTACAACTTTACTGTCAAAAAAGTTTCAGACTGATTTATTCTAAATTTCCCAAAATAATTAAAATCTAATCCAAATTACTATCTAGATTAGCATACTATCCCATATTAGAAAGGCAACACAATACCAGAAATTTTATCTGTTAGATCTCAGTCAACTAAAATGCTTAAGCATACATTTACAGGTTTCAAAGTACCCTTTTCAAATCTGCTGTCAAAGACTACAGTCTTGAAAGGATATTGCATCAAAAAGCTACATCAAAAACAGCATGGTCAGTAGGTCAAGGGAGATGATTCTCCCCCTCTATTATGCTCTTGTGAGGCCTCCCCTGGAGTACAATGTCCAGCTCTGGAGCCCCCAGCACGTGAAGGACATGGACCTGTTGGAGAGGACCCAGAGGGCCATGAAGATGATCATCTTTCTATAACGATAGGCTGTGAGTGTTGGGGTTGTTCAGCCTGGAGAAGAGAAGGCTCTTGGGATACCTACTGTGGCCTTCCATTATCTGAAGGGGGCCTACAAGAAAGCTGGGGAGGGACATCTTACAAGGGCTTGTAGTGATAGGATGAAGAGTAATGGCTTAAAACTGGAAGAGGTTAGACTTAAGAGGGCAGATTTAGATTAGGAATTAGGAAGAAGTTCTTCACTATGAGGGTGGTGAGACACTGGAACAGGTTGCCCAGGGAAGTTGTGGATGCTCCATCACTGGATGTATTCAAGGTTAGGCTGGATGGGGCTTTGAGCAACCTGTTCTAGTGGGAGGTGTCCCTGCCCATGGCAGTGGTGTTGGAAGGTGACAGAGCACTGAAACAGGCTGCCCAGAGAGGCTGTGGAGTCGACTTCTCTGGAGACATTCAAAACTTGTCTGGATGCACTCCTGTGTGACCTATTCTAGGTTCCTGCTCTGGCAGGGGGGGGTTGGACTAGATGATCTTTTGAGGCTACTTCCAACCCCAAACATTCTGTGATTCTGTGGAACTAGATGATCTTTAAGGTCCCTTCCAATCCAAATCATACTATGATTCTGTGATACAACCACCTAAACCTCAATGCATGCTTAGGTTTGATTTTTTTTCCTTGTCTTTTTGCTTTGAATATCAGACTTATTTTAGTGACTTCAAAACAGTGCAGCCATAAAGAATACATGGATTTGATCTAGGACTTTGGAAAGAAAGACAGATGAGATATGCCATGAAAATTATTACAAAAATCAGACATACTTTATGGTGTACTCAATTACTATGTCATGCCAGTTAAAACACTACTTATTTCTTTCTTTCAAACAGCACAGATGGATTTTTAGCAATCAAAAGCTCTATAATTGCAAGAGCAGACCTCATAAAGACTCAAAATTCAGTTTCCAAGATATTTTAATTAAATCCCAAGTCCAAAAAGTCTCCACAACAAAGCAGACAGGAAGAATATTAGCTGGAAATACAAAGCTCAGTGACACTAATACCAGAGATGAACCTATACTGCTTTAATGGCTGAAGAACAGGACTTTTTGTTTTCAGCCTCTCAGAAAGATGGAACAGCTACAAAGTAAATCTCCCTAAATGCTCATGTTGTTTAGAATCTCTGTCTCTGGTTTCAGGATCATCTCTGATAAATACTAGTACTTTCCCTTAATTACCCTTACATATGCAAAATTGTAAGTGTTCACACAAAAGGAGCAAGAACCAATAATCAAGAATACATGTAGCAGTCTGCACAGTTGTGGGGGATTAGGCTGAAATACCATCAAAATGTCTCCCTCTGAAGTATCAAGAGATTTTTTTTTTTTCCAGCATGTTTTAAAAAGAAATACAAATGTCCTGAAGTTTCCCTCAATTTTGATTTGTATCTCAGATAATACCCAAATAACTTATGTAAAGAAAAAAGTCCTTCTCATTAGCAATCTGTCAGCATTCTCACATGCCTTCATTTCAGGAGGAAAGCGCTAATCTTAGCTACCATTTTAAAGCTATTATACTTATTAAATAATTGTTTGAAATCATAAAATCAGAGTAAGAATTTTAACAGAACATTCTTATGCTCAAGTTTTTAACCAAAACAGCATTTTCCCATTCCAATTCTCTAAAATTGCAAGATGAATTCTAAGCCTTGAGCAGTGTTCACAGTACTTTCTCCAATATTTTGCTTACATCAAGCGACTGCATTCAGATGTTTCTAGCTCCACTGTTTGTAAAGCGAAAACAGATTCCTACTGTGCCATCAATTGCTAATCTGACACTGAAACAGTGATTTCGTTGTCATGGATGATGGGCTTGAGAACTTCTGTATAACTCCACTCCCCTAACAGGTACTGTAGTAAGTTGTTAGTTCTTTAGGCAAAAGACATGATTCTGTGGGATAAAGGCTTCATTCTCTGCCAGTAATAAGTAACTTGAGGGCCTTCTGAAGATTCTGCACAGCAGTGCTCACATCTTCATATTGCAAAGCACTGCCAGCGTATTTGCAGTATTTCTGAGCTCTCGCAAAGTCCTCCGGAGTCAAACGCACTTCCCCTGCAAAAAAACATAAGTATTAAAAAGTTACTCTAAAGGAAATCTGACTAAGGCTTCCTTTCAAATGATTTCTGTGTTTTACTTGTATTTGCGGTAATATTATGAAAACCAGACTAATATTTCTGGTAATATTACAAAGACCAAGCTATGGTGTTTCTTCTGTTCACCTTTCTTTCCATGCATATAATGTTTAATTTCTTTGCTGCTGGCATATGAAAAATATAAGAGGACCTTTCTAAATGCTGGTATTTGTATGACCTAGTGCCTTCAAAAGTAAGTAAATACATTTGAGAAAGATCTGTTCTTCACCTGAGACAGAAAACGGGAGCTTTTTAACGACAATAAGTTGGCTGTAATCATATTACAACCTGCATGAAATGAGGACTGTGCTTTTTGTGTTTACAGTATAATTAGTTTGCTCTCTTCTTCAGGAATAATACATAGTTAGAAACTGTTCCTTCTCACCTGGAATAACTTTGCAAAATGTAGAAGCACTTCTCATACCTGCAAGGCTGGTATGTTTTTGCAGATTTTGTATTTCTGTGTTATCCAAGTAATGTTTATGTTTCCACTTTTTTGTAAGATGACTGAAAACAAGATTGAACCCATTAAATGTGCCCATATTTGTAATACTGGAGAATACTATCAAAAAAAATTCTCATCATGTAGTATAAACCAATTAACTATTATTTATTAATCGGAATATTTTCTCGACATAAGTTAAAGCACTGGGAATGCCCAAATACACGCATTCAGTTTGGCATAATATTTAATATATGAATAGCATCACTGATGTGTGTATAAAATAAAGCACAGTTATGTTACTGTCCCTCCTTTCACCCACAAATTCACTGGGGGTTTTAAGGCTAAACTCAAGCAACTCGAATAATCTATGGATAAATTATAAAACCTTTGCTCTTGTTCTTTCATTCTAACTTAACTGATTTTTACAGACACAGATAAATACTTAATAAGCAATACTAAATAACTCTATATTTATTTAATGGGTTTCTCACACAGCATTTTATAAGCCATGCACAGATTAAGAAAAAAACGCATTTTAAAATGCACCATAGATTTTATACAATAATCGGTTAAATAAAGATTGAGCTCTCTGAGTATAGATTTCTAATTTCAAGCGAGGACATGAATATACTTAAATCCCTTTCTTATGGTACGATTTCAGCTAGTTGGATCCTATTCTTTCAAAATAAAACTGTTGCTAGCAATACTGTGAGAATGTTTACTAAAGAATCTCAGTTCTTATCAGAAAATGCCTATTATATTTGCTTTTCCTTTCCCCAATCTTATTATTTAAGAACAGTTTTTGAACAAACAGAACGGAAAACCTGGGAATATTAAAAACTGGACTGGTCTGCTGGTTTTCAAAATAACCCTACCCCAATAAAAAGCACAAAAGTAAGTGCTCTTAAGATTAATTTTATCAATTTTTAAAATATATTCTAAGAAGTCTACTTGTTTTCCCTTCAATAAATAAATACAACCACAAAATAACCATTGGCTACTGAGGCATATGACAACTTGGTGGGCACATTATTCCTGCGACGTATATTAGTTTACTGCCCATTAAGTGAAACCGCATTAAATCTCTTAAAATACATATGTATGTGAGTAAATACAAGTGAGGGAGTGCATAAACATGGGCACACACTTCAGTTATTTTGTAACCTAAATAAAAATCACAGACTAAAAGCAGCTGGGGTCAATCTGCGACCACTTTACTGAACATCTTTAAGAAATTAAAAGACCAAGTTCCCCTCAAAGTGGCTTTATGCTATGATGCCAAAAGAAACTATAAAATCGTTTTTAAAAACTGGCCAAGGCATCAGTCCAGTATTCAACTAATTTATTGGAAGGAAGCCTAAATTCACTAGTCTAATCTTATTTTTACAGTATGAGCTCTATTAATGTTTTGCTGGCATAAAGCCTTATTTATTATGAAATCTATTTCAGATGCTATTATGACATAACTTGAGGGGAAAAAAGTTAACAATTTTAAATTTATAAACCAAAGTTTACACAGTAAGGGTGTTGATCTTTTGATGTGTTCAGTGGCCTCAGCTCCTATTGAAGTCAGCACCTCACAATGGATAAGCAGAATAGAAATAAAACAGCTCTGTGTTCCTAACTTTTCAAAAGAATGTGAAACTTAACTATAATGTCTGTACTTACATCAAAGGTATAACCACAGAAGTTAGTAACGGACTTCCATTTACATATTCTAAGGGTTAAGCAGTTTTAGAGAAAAAGAAAGAAGCTTTGCAGAAAAAGACCTGGAGGTCCTGGTGGACATCAATTTGTCCATGAGCCAATAATCCTGCCCTTGCAGCAAAGAAGGCGAATGGCATCCTGGGCTGCATTAGGAGGAGCGTTGCCAGCAGGTGGAGGGGAAGTGATCCTTCCCCTCTATTCAGCACTAATGAGGCCACACCTGCAGTTCTGTGTCCAGTTCTGGATTCCTCAGTTATGGGAGACTGATAACCTGGAGAGAGTCCAGTAAAGGGCCACGAAGATGATTAAGGGACTGGAGAAACTCTCAAATGAGAGGCTGATAGAGCTGGGACTGTTCAGCCTGGAAAAGAGAAGGCTCAGGCAGATCTCATCAATGTATACGAATACCTGAAGGGAGGGTGCATAGAGGACAAAGCCAGGCTCTTTTCAGTGCCCAGTGCCAGGAGCAGAGACAGTGGGCACAAATTAAAAGACAAAAGGGTCCTCTCTGAACATCAGGAAACACTTTTCACTGTGAGGGTGATCAAGCACTGGCACAGGTTACCCAGAAAAGTTGTGGAGTCTACTTCCTTGGAGAGATTCAACAGCCGTCAAATGAAGTAACAGTGACATTTTTTTCCTCAAACCTATTCCTTCAGCACTGCAAATTAATCTGTGGGGAGAGTGCAAGGGCAAAGGGAGACACAAAGGACACAGTCCTGAGCAACTCATTTTACAGGACCCTGGCGTGAGCAGAGAGGTTGGAACAGATCACCTCCGGACGTCCCTTCCAATCTCAGTCATCCTGTGATTCTGAGCTCTAAAAAATCCCAACAACATTGAGATCTGAAAAGTATACTGCATTTATCCTGAAACAAACCTGCTCATGTGTTAATCTGAAATTAATCAGCACAGTAGTTATATTTACTACTGAAAGGTGACAGACATGGAATCTGTAACAACAAGCATGATTCTTTTACTTTAAGAAGAAAACAAAATGAAAACCAAAATGCAATTTGAACTAGAGATGTTAAAAATCATGTTGGGGGACAAAAAAAGCAGTTTTAGAATGAAAATAATGTTTATTTTACATGATGTATGTGCTTCTCCCTAGTATCTTTTTCTATCCATCAGATGTTTTTCCTTTTTTATGAAGCTGTCCAAATATGAGGGAGTTGATTTAAGAAGATTTTAATATTGCAATTTGGTGTATAAAAATAGTGCTGGCAAAGGTAAGCGAAATCAGTTTTCAAATAAGATACTTTTTTTTTTCTTCTCCTAATTAAAGCACTTAAGACATTCAAAATATCAATCCTCAGACATTTCTTAGGATCATGAGAATACATAAAATGTCAACTTAATATCTCTATTTTGTGTGTAGAAAATCAAACATTATTATACACACAACTAGAACAAATAGTTATTTTATACTATGCCATCCGTGGAAGGGAGCATATGTCAATATAAGATTTTATAAAAACTCTGTGTAGCACAACCATGAATGTATTTAGTGTTAGCAAAATCTCGGGGCAATACATTTTTTAAGCAAACGACAACAGAGAAATGCACGTACACATTACACAAAGTTGCTGTGTAGCTCTATATTCTGTTGTCAGGTACATTAACCAATGCTTAATTGCATGAGCTTTGACACCTTCAAAAGTCAATGTTAAACTCTGAAACTTGTTCCCACAGGACAGGACAATTATTGAAGGATTCTTGCTGACTACAATCAAAGGAATACTGTAACTTAGTTTTCTTCTGATAAAATATTCTACTCTTCTCCATGAAAAGTTTCTCTCCCATCACAGCATTAAACAAATTGCTTCACCCATGTTATGCAAAGGAAAGAAAATATCTAATTTATTTTTAAAATATACATTTGATTTTACTACTAGAAAGAGTCTTGCAGGAATATGTAGTATATCCTGTTTGGCTATGTCTCTACTCGTACATTCAAGGGTGCCAGGGAACACATCTCAGTACTCAAACTTGACTGTCTACACTGTCAAACTATTGGAACAGACTCCAGTATGGTTTTGGCCCATGCAAACTAGCACTTTTCCAAACAATTCCTGGGCATGACTTGTGGTCAGAGCAGACCAGGGACCATTCAATACTGGCAGTCTTCAAAAAATTACTTGTTTAGAAGGTTTAAAAGTTTAATAATATGGATGTGAGTGGTTCTGTGCCATGTATTCTCAATGTTAAATATTTACAGGCATGTTTAATTTATTAGTATAGACACAGACATTATGTCTAAATCATGGAGCAAGTGTACTTTGCACTGTGCTAGCTCTACGGAGCTACTGGAGGGCAAAACTGATCCCACTTTCCCATTCAAAGGAAACTTCAGTTCCACAGAGACGGTGCATACCGAAGTCTAAACATACAGCCAAGACCTCGCTGCAATAATATGCAACTCAGGAGGTGGGGAGGGCTCCAGGGTCCCACCGTTTAGTGCATCTGTTGTGAGGCATTTTTAATTCTACTTACAGGTCAGGGAACAAGGCTACTACTGTGGACCTGTTGGCATAGAAAGGGCTCCTTAGCAGCATGAGAAGAGGAATGGTATCTGCCACTACTCAACACATAGAGCTGAAGGAAGGATGCTTTGGGTAACAACCAGAAATGCACAACAGGATGGTGACAAGCACGGACACTTTCCATTGCTCTCAATGTTAACTGCATGCATGCAAGCAAAACTGTTACTGTCCCTCTGCTCACTGACATAGCCCTTATGCCCTCTCAAGCTCCTGCACAACTGATAGTGTGTTTTCTAAGCTTTCAGAACTGAGGATTTGTATGAGCTATATCACCTCTTTGGGTGCACTTCCGCAAAATACTCTCATAAGAATATAATGCTTTAAGCTGCTACAAGACCTGAACTTGTAGTGGCAATGGCTGTGCAGAGGAATGCAGGCATGCAGGTTAGATCAAGTTAGAGATTCATCACTGTGCTTAGCAAGGATCTTAATCTCTTAATTACATGATAGCAATTGTTACGTATTCTCACAAACACAAGGCATCTTAATGCACTCAATTCCTTTTAATTTATATTTATATACTTACTAAATCAGGTTGTCACAAGTAAGTGGCTTGAGGGAGCAATGCACTGATACTACCCAGATATTGAATAATGGAACTTCAAATACTTAATGAAGAATTAAAGTTTAAATCAAAGGTTTGACATTTTTGACAATAGAATTAAATATTTAAATCAGAAACAACATGACTAAAATTTTCAGAGTAGTTATTCAAAAACCTATTAGAATGACTGTCTAGAGGATCATGATAAGCTGTTAAATATGAAAGCTTTTCTGGCAAACGACGCACAATTTTCTTTCCAACTAGCAGTTACTATGGTAAAGCTTAAGTAAAGATTTCAGTTGTTTCAGTTAAGGAGCTACTGAAACTCCTACAACAACCTCCAAAACTCAAAAACTATCACCAGGTTTAAATGGTTCAGTCAGAGGTATTGTTTTCAATAAAATGAGTTAACTGTCACACAAGACTTTAGAGTAAAATGCCAGACAAACAATAGGATGTGCCTTTTGTTCTTCAAGAGAATACTAAAGGTTAATATGTCTCTATCAATGATAAATTTTGTTATTTTTATCTTTTTAAGATATCTGCCACAAAAATGGCTTCCTAATACACCAAGATGGACACATCCTTAAGTATTCTTATGACAGCAGACTAAAATCAAGCTAAAGACTGAATTCCTATTATAGCATCCCACTGAATCAAAACTAATTCTTCAGTAAAGCTGGTATTTTAACTTCAGACACCTTCTTCAACAACATAAAAAATTGAAATACCTAACTAAATATCCATAAGTTACAATGAACAAGAATATCTAAACTCTGTAGTCATAACAGACAACATCTGTCTGTATGTAGTACTGGTACCACAATTATTTATACTATCAGCTTTTCCTGGTGAGGATAAACTGTAGTGCAGAATGTGCACAGATTTCATACTAGAACTTCTGGACCTTCTCCTCACTCAAACACCCATGTTATACTGCCAACAAAAATCTGATTATTACAAAAAGATGCAACTAATCTTTCATTAGCTCCATTCCACAGACAGAAAAATGTCTAGAAAACAGTTGAGAATTCGTCCAAATGCATATCAGTGTTCAAATCAGAATCTAGGTTGATTCCACCTTTATTTCAGGCACTACTCTTTCACAGGCCATGGTTTCCTAAGATTAACATTTGTGTGTGCACTTCAAAGCATGATATATGCGGGCAAGCATAAAATACATGTGATATAGGTCATTAGTGATTTCAACACCAAAGACAGACAGCACTTCAAAAGATAAAAGTCTTGATTAAATGGTACATCAAAATGACATCATTACTAGTACCTTGTAAGTTATTTCAGTTATACAAATACTACTTTAAATCAACAAGTACATATAACTATTACACTGAAACAAAAAATACCACTGGAATGTTGTGGTTATTTAACGATATGAATAAACAGCTTATGTAGTGACCCTGTAGAAGAAATTTTAAATAAAGGGAATGTGTATTAATTACCAAAACTATAATTTAGTACGGCCATCAAGAATATAGGCTTTGCTAAGTATATCAGAACCTCATCCGAGAAGGCTTTTTAAAATTTCTAAATTAGAAGTATTCAGATAAGGATGACATTATTTCCTCAAACTTCTTCTTTCAGTGCAGGGGAGACACACAGGACACAGTACGCCTATGTACAGACAATACAAATGCCACCGCCTTACCTGCAGACTGAGCGTTGTAAAGGGAAGGATCGACTGGAGGAATATTCTGAGGGGCAGGTTGAATGGTGTTACCCGTCACTCCTGCAAATCAATGCAAAAAATTGCACTTGGTTATTTTTATTTACAGACTTTAAGCAAAAGATGAAGTAGAACAGGTAAACCAAATGACTCAGTGATTTTTTAAATTATGCAGCTGATAGCTTCCTGATTCTGAAAGTCTGCAACGTGTAATTTTAAATATTCTCACTTCGGACTATGAAAGTTTTATAAAATAACACAGAATTTACAGGCTGTCATCTGTATTATCACAAAAATTTAATTTCAAGCATTAAAAAACCCCCAAACGAATCAGTCCAAGACACTGCTTATCCTAGAGTATTGAAGAAAACCTGCTAAAGAAGAGAAGTAAACTTTCATATTTGAAGTTTATATTCTGTCTTTAGTATCACAGAGAATCTCCATTATTCTATTTTTGAAGTCCCATGTCTGCTGTCTCACGCTTGCAAACTATCACCTTCCTAATTCCTTCAAAAACAACAGCTGAGGAAAAAAAAAGCTAGCTAGATTTAGAAGGGAAATGGTGATGCTAGAAGAAGAAAGAGAACTTCAAGCTGTGCAGCACTCTTGTTTCTGTGTTCAAATTTTAGCCATTCTCATTTGCACTGATCCAAAACTGTATTTTTGCAGGATGTCCAGAACATATCAGACTAACATTAAGTTATTTCTACAACTTCTACTATGTAAGAAGATGGTATAATCATTTTTATTTCATGGAATGACTAATGCCATTAGAACTATGTAATGCAAAGAACTAATGTATTCCAACAAGGTACATATTCCGTAATTTTCAGATCTTTTAAAAACAAAGAGCCAAACATTTACCTAGGCTGAGCGTAAAAACCAATGCTTTCCTCCTCCCAGATCCAAAAAACCCCACCTATCTGAAGGATTTCCCTTTGATAAAGCTGAAAAAAAAGAGCATCCTGAACTTTTCATCGGGTGAAGCATTTTTTAAAGAAATGGAGGGGCTATGGGACAAAAATATCTCATATGTTTTATAATACAAAAACGTATCTGAACAATCAAATGATCATCAGGATTGAAATAAAGAGCTTTTCATTTTTGTATTCTTATTAAACATCTTTATAAAAAGGTAACATGAGGTGAAAAAGTTGCATTCACAAATCATTTAATATAATTTATTTTTTAATTTTTTTTTTAATACAGTAACTGGAAGAACTTCAGATTTTTAAGAACTTGGTTTTGGTCCAAAAATGACACAGAATAACAAGGACGTAGAAGCCAGTATGTTTGGCAGTATGGACAAAATTTCTATTAATAATATTGTTTGAGGTCAATCACACTAAAGTGTGCTTGCACGGGAAAAGGAGCATAAGCCAATGAGAAGAAAAGTATGAATGGTACATCAAACATGACTGTTAGTGTCGTTGTAACAGTTTCCAACATTATGTTAGGTATGTTCCCATATGAACAACAGTACATCTGCATAGGGAAAGCTAAACATGAAATGAGTAATATAATGTAATCTATCAAGTGAAAGATTCAAATACTGCTTTACAGTATAGATCTTGCAATGCACGATTCTAGAGAAACAAAATACATTCTGTCTGCACGAACGCTCACTCTTTCAGTCCACGTATCTCCTCTGGCAAAGTGCTCTAAAATATGTATTAATGTTTTAAAAAACATAAAATATTTCCGATGGCATTTTTACAATGTTGATTTACGAAGTCGCTTCTGCCATAGAAATCCTATATTGTTTTACTTTATATGTAATGGAAAGAGGGCCAGAATTTGCCTCTCAATAAAGGCATGAGGTTTTCTTGGGTGTGATTCAGACACACCTGTGTTATGAGGTACTTCAGCTGGAGTGTTGGCTGGTGCATGGGCACCTGGTGGTATATGTATACCAGTGTAGTTACTAGTTGGTGTGTTGTTAGCTTCATACGCAGACGATGATGTCGGCTGGGTGGTTCCACTATGGAGAGAAGATGACCCTGCTTCTTCCCTTTCAACATCTGCCAAGGTGACAGAATACAGGATTACTGAAATTCTTCTGTACAAACACTTGAAAATTCAGGCTTTCTTTTAAAAACCTTTCAAATTTTTGTTAGTAGAAAAATTGACACCGTAAAACTTTTATCAGTCCGAACCACCTACAGTTGATTTGACGCAGTAAAAAGCAACGTACCATAGGAAAAAGATCTAGGAACTCACATACTTTCAAAGATCTCTTCTGTTTAAATTGAAGGATCACCTCATCACTAGTCTGAATATATAACCTACATAATGAGTACAATCGCATGTACTGCATCCTTTGCAGTTGAACAAGATACTAGAAATAAGCAGTAATCTATATTTTAATAAATATGTGAACCAGAACATGGAAAACTGTATTTGCATTATAAACTTCGTAAAATGACAGACTGTGCGAATCCTTCCACCCTATGTCAACTAAACAAACCACAAATAAATAACAAAAGAGGGGAAATTTGGGAAAGTAATACCAAACAAGAAACCAAAATGCAGCTTAGCCAAGTCATAGCTGTGTCTAGAACAGTTAGAGTATACAATGTATTATAAGAATAATGAGTTTCAACATATCCCATAGCATGTACAAAGAATATACAATCTAGTCATGTTGTGAAGGTTCTGGCCTAGTTTAATGCTGCTTTGAAGGCTAATGGGCCAATTTTATTATGCTAATGACCTAGTTAATTTAGAATATGGTTGTCTTCTGCTCCTTAATTTCAATTAAGTTCAATTTAAAAAAAGCTAATTTTCTTCCACCTTGTATATGTTCATCTGTCTCTACTATGTCAGGTGGCAGGAGCACAGTTTTGGGAATGGCTTTGTTAACAGGCAGTTCTTGAAAGAGAGCAAAACCAGTACAGGAGCACAAAACCCGTATGTCTTTCGAGCTGGCAAAAGGGATGTTCTTTATGAAATTCACATTGATCTTCAACTACACAAGATTATGAGTTATTGCAAACACCTCTACTGCTTAATAATTAAACAGTCTCCTATTACAAATATCAGAAATTTTTCCTATGTGAGGCCATCTTTCTTCCAGGAATAGTTCAGGTATTCCTTTACTAAAATTGACTAAACACCTTCTAATTCACACTACTGTTTACCTACAATAAAAGGCTATAATGTGGTGTAAAATCAACAGTATTATCATTAGGATATTTTTAACGGACTTTAATAAATACACAGATAAAGACTATATTTTTGTTTTATATTGCAAAGTTGTAGTGGTTTTCTTTCATTCAGAACATTCAAGTACTAACAAACACATTCACAAATCCCCCAAACTGACAGCCTAATATCAAGAATCTTTATTTAAAGCTATTAAAAAGCAAAGAAACCTAGAAGCAAAGTTCTGACAGGTGCCTCAAGCAATGCTAGCAATATTTAATATGAAAACATAGAACACGGTAAAATTTTTGTATGCTACTCTTGTGAAAATAACTTTGACTTGCTGCAACCAGTAATTTAAGATGTGGTTTTATGAAGCTATTCCTGCCATATGCAAATATTTGGTAGATTTCTGGAAGGCGAAAGATATCTTAAGGTGCCAGATTTTTCCTTTGCTGTATTTTTTGCTAGTAGCTCATACTGCAATATCATGTGTGTAACATGCATGAAAGTAGAATTAAATGTGTTGAAACTGGCAAAAAAAGAGGTGAGACTCAAAAGTAAACACTGGATATGCTGTCTTTAAAATAATAATGTAATAATAGGAATAAGCCATTGGTTGAATGCTGTATTTTTCAGTGGTTTTGGTGTTAACTAAAAAAAAATTATTTTAAAACTGTTTCAGAACATAAAATGTAGTTTAACAAAATCCCAGAGACTTGCTATATGTAAAATTAATGAAATAGTTACGCTCAACACTCATCATGCTGTCGGAAGGTAAGGCCAATCAAGTTTACTTGTAACACTGTTATTACTTAGAGCTTGGTCAAATTGCAGTCATAAAATCGGATTTTCCATTTGGGGTGTCTGCCTGAAGGTGGTATTCTGGAAAAGCTGTTGCACAAAGCATTAAGCCACTGCTGAAAATGGGGAAGTGGTAGAAAACATGTTTTCACTGTACTTACTATCTCAACTAAGAGAAATTACCTGTAAGATCTTGTCCAGACTTAAACCGTTAATCCAGTTATTCCTTTACTCTGCCACTGCAGCTTCCAGTTGCCCTTATCTGGCTCTTCAGTTCCATTCTGATTTCTCTGTCTCTGCACCAGGACTTCATATCCTCTACCTGCAAAACCCTTGCCCCACGCTTTTGTCTTGCACTACCTCCCAATCATCTCTCCAAGACATTCCCAATTTCAGCTTCAAAGTTCCTTACTGCATAGATTACAGTCTTTGGTCACCTGTGTGGAAGTGCCATGCTGTAGGCAACACAGGCCATGGAAGATAGACGAACTCAAATGGTTTAAGTATGGCAATGTTATGAACAAAAAAATGAATCAAATTAAAAAAAAAAAAAGGCAGCATTAGAAGTGCTGACCACCCTTAATAGCAGTGCCTGTAAGAGGTAAATTCACAAAAGTGGGATATACTTTTTAATCAGGTATACATATCAAAAGATCGAGCTCAACTGTTTGATTTGTTCATTATGCAATTGGCAAATGTTAAATTGTATTAAAGATAAAAGCAGCTTTGTTTAAATTAACTCTTCTTAGGTGTTTAAAGTACCCAAATGTCATCAAAGCATTGTAACTATTCTTTTTGCAAAGTAAATATTTAAAATATTCTTTACCAAAGATTAAACTATTAGAACCATTTCAGATATGTGCTTGCAGTAGCTGTGAAGTGTTTTAACAGTAGTGTTTTAACAGTAGTGCTAAACAAAAGGACCTCAGGCAGCTGGAAAAGAACATTTAAGTCAACAAACTGTTTTAAGGTCTGTGGTTAGAACATCTGCAATGTTATTAAAAAACAATTTTTTTCCAGGGAATGGGAATGAATGCTATAAAAAAAAAAATCAGAGAATTAATTTCTCATAAAGCAGTAACAACCAAGAATTTAAAGTTCCTTGCAATTTGCTTAACGATGCTGAAACAGTAGCCTGTGAAACAGTCGCACAATTGTTTCCCACTCAGTTTCAGCTCCAGCTGAGTTTCTTGTCTTGGAACTTCATCAGCCTTTTTGTGCTTGGACCCCAGCATAATGAAACCATGTGCTCCTTACATTTTCTTCAGGGCTACAGAATACCCACACTATCTGTTGTTTTTCGGTTGGTTGGTTGGGTTGTTTTGTTTTTTTTTTATATGATTATTTATTCATCGAAGGCAAGACTTTGTGGAATAAGGCTGATATCCCTGGCCCCGTAACCAACTATCCAAGGATACTTTCAGATAAGTATAAGATTCTGAAGGCATTCCCTGGTCTGGTGTAAGGAAGCACTGATTATGATTTAACTTTACCAGCCCAGAGCAGTAAATTTAAAACCAGCAAAAAATTTATTTTTAAGGAGTCCAGACTCCTTCTCTGGACTCCTATTTTTAAAGAGTTCAGAGAATTAAAAAGGTAAACCATTGATTTTAATTTAAAAACATTTTCTTTTCCTGCTGCACTATTTCTCTTTAGCTTCAGCTGTTGCTAAAAGATGCACAATGTAAGGCCCTATTGTAAGACTGCTTTTAAAAAAGATTTTTTTCCAAAACATTGACAAATGGACTAAAAAAAAAAAATATCCATCAACTTTTCATACAGTCTTGTTTTTCCTTGTTGGCACTATAAAGGTTTCCTGGAAATCTGTAATATAAATGTAGAATGCATATTATATATTGTAATCAAAGTGGTGACATCTAATATATATTACTATGGCTATACCATGACCATTTAGAACTTTTTCATATTTAAAATTACATTTTAGATTTTTTTTCCATTAGTCTAAAATCTTGTTGACTGATATAGGGCTACTGCTAACTGACCTTTGTGTGTACTCTAGGACTTGTATTCCAATTGCATTAATAAATCATGCATGTCATTCTAAGGTTTCCATGGTGGTATCCTGACAAAAGCATCCATAAATCCAGCAGCAGAAATGCATAAAGCATGCCTATGCTACTGTAAAAACATCTCCAAAAGCTACAGTATGGTTTTCAAGAATCACAAAGAAAATATCACTTTGGAAAAAAATGGTAATTTGTCAAGCTACAGAGACCTAGTTTCACTCTGTTTAAACAGACTTTTTCCACTTGCAAGGGGAAGAAGAAAATGAGCAAGCAGAAAGGAATGGGGAAGGTCCAGTTGTACATTCAAACAATGCTGGTTTTCTTCTTATGATACACAAAGCAAGAATTGACAATTTTTTCACTGATTCTTCTAAAAAAAAATAATTTGCATAAATTTTTTGTCTTGGTAGTGTAAAGCATTATGGACACCTACGCTACAAAGTTAATTTCCAAAAATAAATGTCAAAAAGTACTTTTCATTTCATTGCTCAGAAAACAAAAGCAAGTGAGAAATTCTCTTACTACATGAGATATAATTCAACAACAAGACGATATTGTCAAATTATAGATACTGCAAGCTCCCTATCAATAAGGATGTTAAAATTTTAAATCACAGCACTTGCATCCCTTTTAAGTTGCACGCAGACATAACTTGGTAATGGAAGGAACACTCTTCACAAATTCACACGACCACTTGTAATGATTGGAATGAACAGTAAGGTTTTGAATAAAGTCTGAATTCTACTTTCCCTCCTACAAGTTTCTTTTGCAGCCTTGAGGAAGTCAGTTACTTTTGCCTCCATGTTAACCAACGCGTCTGTTGACTTACCACTGTGCACATTCACATGTCTTGCTTAGACCTTCTCTACACTCTCCCCTCAGGTACAGTTTAAGACAGCAATAGAGAACTCTCCCTAGATCCACTTCATCTTGTATGCCATGTTCTCCAGTTCACATTTGGAAGACACAATAAAGTCAAATTTCAAGCAACACACTACTTTATGACAAAGGTGGGTTCGGAAAGAGTAAGACTCCCTATCTTTTATTTCCTTATACGTTGCAAGCTACCTGATAAAGGTAGCAAGCTAGACAAGTTTTTATTCATACTTTGTCATTTTTTTATCTTCTACTGTAAATCTGTCTTCTGCTAGAGAATCAGCTAGTGGCTACCAAGTGGAATAGGATGCTATATCTTAGTGGAAGGACCACCAGTTTAATCTTTCTAAAAACAGCAGATCACGACCATCCTCCTCCTTCTTCACAGATAAACAGGAAAGAAGCTTCAAAATGTGAGGTTGCATGATGAAAAGATTGAGAACCAGAAGAGAAACCAGTTTTCTAATATTTTGACATATTTAACATACAGTCAGCGTGCAGAAAATTACAAGCCTATTCGTAACATATTTGAAATTACAGGTTCAGACTTTAAAATCCACTCAAGACCCAGGTACACATTCCAAACATTAATAAATGAAAACAAATAAAAAACAGTTGTGTGAGTATATTAGTGTGTGTGTGTATAGAAATATATGGATCATCTGTGTTAATATATATGGTTGTAAAATTTTATGTAGCTGCCTCTACAAGGTGGCTCTACAATTTAGATGTAAGTCACACTCTGCAAGTTAGTTTATCTCTTTTACATTGTAGATTTCTTTACCGATCCTTTTTATTAGAAAAAAAATGTATTATTAAATTCAAGGTTAAAGAGATAAATCGGCATCAACATAACTGACATTTATTCAAGCCACAAAGTGACTTGCTAGTTCAGAGGAAAATTTCAAATCATTTAATGTTCTTAACTGTTTCATTAGGTATGCGAAGAATTATACGGAGGTTACTGTCGTGCAGAATTTGCCTGTTTTAATTTGCATAACGAAAATAACAATTTCAAAGACATTTTATTTTCATAACAGATTCACATCTAAAATTTGTGTTTCAAGCTTCTGTGTTGCCTGAGAAGGAAAACAAAGAGAGTCTTTATTAATGAAACTGATGACTATCAAAAGCAACTGGTGAAATGCAAAAAGAATTAAACATTCATGAAGCATTAAGCATAGAAAAACTGCAAAGAATGGAAAAGTAAATGGGTCGAAATATTTTGAAAGTTAATTTAAGTACCATTTCTATTCTGATGTATTTCAGAAATGAATCTTTTTTTGCATGTATTTTTCTCTTATCAGTAACAGAAAAACATGTTCAATTTATACACAGAACAGCAATACTATTACCTGTTTTAGCAGTTTAACAAAATGGTTTGTACATGATTTCATTTGACTTCACAAAAATTACAATTATCTGTGGATCTATACTTTAGAAATAAGGTAACATTTATAAAGTTTAGAAATGGTACGCCAGCTCTGGTTTGATTGTTTAGTTATTTTTAGTAAAAATGTACATAGTAAAATAAGAAAATGGAGCTGAGTTTCTCAGAATAGGTTAGGCTGTGATGTATGTGCTCTCGTAAGAGAGAGAGTCTGGTTAATATGAGTTCTGTTACTTTGGAGTGTTGGCGTCTGTTTTTAAAGAGCTCTAAATTAGAAAGGTGTGGATTCCCCTAGAGCTGGGACTTTTAAATTAGCAGCAAAGATTAGATAGGTCTCAGTGCATTAAATAGAAGACAGTAAAAGTAACAATTTGGTAGGTTTAAAACAACCTGTTCTGATAAACATTTATTTTGTTAAGTAGATGTCACTGGAAATCACCAGTTTTAATCTAACAGTTAAGGAGGTAGCTTCAAAGAATCCTGTACAGGAAAGTCAGGTAGTCAGAGGAACACACGAAGCAACTAAAAACATGAGGAAAAGGGGGATGAATGAGAAAGCATCAGGAAATCCGATCTGAAAAGAGCAGGCTATAAACGTATTTTGAAAACCACATTATTATATAGGGAGGAAGGAGTGGTCTCACAATTAGGTGTTTGCTTTGAAGTGGAATTATGCTATGATCAATCCATTTTTGATTTCTACTGACTTCTTCGAGAGGATAAACTGGCAAGAAGATCATAACTTTATAAAACAGATTTAAAAGAAGGACTGTGGGGAGTGTTAATGGCATGCATGGTTCTGGCCCAAGGGTGACAAAGCCTTCTTAGAGAGTAGCTGTATTAAAAACAATAATCTCCACTACAGAGAAGAGAAAAGAAAAAAAATTATTAAATAAGTCAATCGAATAGTAAAGTCTAATAAAAATAAGACTAGGAGAAGCAGAAGGAAAAAAAAAAAATGAAAAAATGAAGTAGAAAGCAGTCCACTATGAATGGAACATTAAACAGGGGAGCTGTGCTTCCTGTGGGGTGCTCCCTGAAGAACTATCGCATACCACCAGTTTGGTCTCGGCCAAGCGCTCTGCTCTTTCAAAAAGGAAAGGGAAACACCTACCGAAGCTCTCTCCTTCCATTCCAATAGGCCCAGGCTGAGGAGTCTCTCCGTTCTTCAAGCAGTTATGAATGTATGCTGCCTTCCACCTGGCATACTTCCTGTGCTGGGTGTTCTGGGGAAGGGAAAAGACCAGTCATTTTAACCACTCACTTCCATGAATCAGTGCATTCAAAACAGAAATACAAGCATGTTTTCTACCCCGAGAAGAGATTCGAAAACTGAACTGCTTTCTCTGCTATCGTTTGACACCCCTTTAAAAACCAAAAAACAAATGAGAAATTAAGAGTTGAATTAAAAAAAAATAAATGCAAAAAGAACAGCTCTAACTGGATCTCAGCATGAAGGGAAAATGTGGAGATCTTCAATTAGTGCAGCACCTCAGGAAAAGGTAATAAATGATGCCAGGATCATGCCAGTGAAAGACAGAGCACTGTGTAATGACTATAGATATGAAATAAAGAAAACTACCTGTTTCCATAAATGTAGATTATTCTTTACTTCAGATTTAAATATCTGAAACTTAAAATGCCGTCCCTGCTGATCAATAATATAAAATCTTTTCTAATTACATGATTTTAACCTTCCAAAGTGTATTTAAAAGCATGAATACAGAAAGGTTTGCACATTACTGTGGGGTGTGTGACATTCTAGGACATGGAATACTTTAATACAATACCTTCACAACATAACTAAAAATCAGATGATGGACTCTAGCAAAACATAAACTACCTGCAGAACAAGGGGTTATAATAACAAAGTTAAATACTAATGGTCTCAATATGAAGCAGTAGCTGTAAGAAGCAAATCTGTTGTTTGCCTTTCTGATTCCATTTTCACAGTAACAGTTTGTAATTGAAAAAATGTGGTGGTAACTTCAGTATTTAAAATAAATCAACATGATTTTTCACTATTTTCAGTTTCTGGGAAAAACGAATTGAGGAAAAGCATTTCACATAGGTTTTCATGAATTTTTTTCACAAAACATTAGTGATTAAAAAAAGACAGAATCTCAAATACTGTAAGATTTTTCATTTAATTTTTAAAAATATGCTTTACCATTCCTAGGTACAACTTTAATACATCAAAACAGGAAATTAAGATTGGCCACTTTTTATCTCCTGGGATTGTGAGAATACTGTTCTTTTTAATCCAGGAAAAGTTCTCAACCGTTACGAGAAATCTTAAACTGATTATGCAAATCAACTACTTTGTCAAAAGTTGTAAGAGAAATAACCAGTTCTGACAGTTATGAGGTAATGTATTTCAAGGAACGAGGCTGAACATAAAAAGAAGTGAGAAATGTGGAAGGATGAGTGAAATAATTTGGCCAAATGAACAATGCAGATTAACGGCATGTTTCACATCAACATCATCACCTGTAAGATACTGGTGAACTTGAATTTCCACAGTGATAAGAACAGGTAAAGTGATTGGGAAACTGAGATAGACAGAAAAATCTCTCTTTAAAAGTCCTGACTGAAATCACATTCAAACTTTCTGAATATCAACAAATTGAAATTTAAAATTGTACTCCACAAAGTCTGCTGCACTGTCATCTAGAACAGGGTAGAGAGTGACAGTATAATGGGTATCTCCAGCAAGCTCCCCTGTTCATATTTAATACATTGTTACCCCTAGGATGCTCACGCAGCCCGGGAGGAAGGTCTGGTCTTCATTTTTGCAAATCAAATGTTCTCCAGAAAAATGCCTACCCTGATGACAGATTTATTAAAATGCACACACTATTACCTCAGAAAGGAAAAGCACAATTAGAAAAACATGGCTTTCAGTTAAATACTTGCTTTTAATAATCACTCCTGGCCAGGCAGTGTTATAGATGAAATTCCTTTATTGTTCACAAGTACACTAGAAGCCACAAAACAGAGAAACACACATCCAGAGTACTGTAATTTTAGAAAAGAACATCATGCAAGATTTTACAGCTCGTACATTTCCCCTCCATTCCAACATCACAATCACTTCTTGATAAAGTGTGAAGATGTCTTATCGCTTTATCTAAGCTTTAATGCTTTTTCAGTTTATCCAAGCTTTATTGCTTGGATAAACTGAAAAAGCACTAATCCATGGGCACCAATGCAGTGCATCCATGTGTGCTGGAGAGCTGGCTGATGCTGAGCTGCTCTCCATCATTTTAGAAAAATCATGGAGAACAGGAAAGGTGCCTGATGACGGGAAGAAAGCTAATGTCACTCCTGTCTTCAAAAAGGGCAAGAAGGAAGAGCCAGACAACTACAGATCGGTCAGCCTCATCGCCATCCCTGAAAAGGTGATGGAGCAGATCATTCTGGAGGCCATCTCTAACCACATGGAAGAAAAGAAGGTTGTCAAGAGTAGCCAACACGGATTTATTAAAGGGGAAATCTTGCTTGAGTAATCTCTATACCCTTCTACGAAGGCATGACCAAATGGGCAGATGAAGGGAGAGCAGTGGATGTCATATACCTTGACTTCAGTAAGACTTTTGATACTGTGTCCTATAACATCCTTACAGAAAAACTCAAGAAATATGGGATAGACAAGCAGACTGTGAGGTGGATTGAAAACTGGATCAACAACAGAATTCAGAGGTTGTGATCAGCAGTGCAGAGTCAAGTTGGAGGCCTGTGGCCAGTGGTGCTCCCCAGGGATAAGTACGGGGTCCAGTTTTCTTCGATATCTTCATCAGCAACCTGGATGAGGGG
>VWZK01022475.1:0-26235 GCA_013396935.1 Baryphthengus martii | reverse complement strand
TAAGAGATACTAATTTATGTAACTGTACAGACAACTTATTTTTGTCAGTAGCTGGATGAGGTCTATCAGATATTTAAAACATGCTCAAAATAGAGTGTGATTGACTTGACCTTATTCTACACTGGTGGTTAAAGTAGAACTTTGTTGCGTCCTATGACAGGCAGTGAGTGATGGTGCACACAGACTTGTCGAAATACAAGCAGTATGCCCATAATACTCAAGGCAAAGTAATCGGCATTTCATTTTTCCATATTGTTGTGACTGCTGGGCCCAAAGATCCTTCAGCTCTGACACAATTATGTGAATGCCTGAAATCTGTTATGTCCAAAGTTCTTTTAATCAACATGCAAATAATGTAAATAAAATGCAAACATGAACCACTCAAGAAAAGTAAGAAGCCTCTCTTCATATTCTTTTTTTTTTCTGTTTAGTGATTGTTATGCCTGTACTTACACTATTATGGACCAATATCATACCTTTTTTCTTTTCTATTTTGAATGCTAATTTGGCAAGGCAACTTTGTGCACAAATTGCAAAAACAGTATGACCTGAACTAATACATTTTCCGTGAGTTGAGCACAGTTTCTCATTTAGCTGTAAGAAACCTACTCAAAATGTGCGTTTTTTTAATGTGTGTTGTGATAAATGTAAGCCTTTGATCAGACGGTACATGAATAAGGAATATTTTTTTCTTTGAATTAAGTGGAAATGAGGCCTAAGGCAGCCTGCTGTCAGGATCATAAGTACTAAACAAAATATAAACTAGTTAAACTATTCAACCTCCACGGACAGGCATAATTTCATACATTGAAATAACTTAATTCACGATATGAGATTTATTCATCTTATATCATGCCATATATGCATTGTTACAGCTTTAAATAAAAGGTTGAATTTTAAAAGTACTTAAGCCTTAGAACGTAGAGAAAAAATCTTTTTCTCTACTTCCTCTCTATTAATATTTATTGTGTAGTTATCACAAGAATATATTTTATCCTTCTATCTTGCTGGTTTTCTTTAAAAAAATAATCTGGAGTTTTACTTGTGTTTCCTTGTTGGTGACCTAAGACATAGTAAAATGAATTTCATAGGTTGTTCAGTATTATTTGTCTTTTACTTTTCTTTCATTTCCTGTGGCTCATTACTCCAGCAAACCATCACAGTGGAACAGAGGTGAATTTTGAAGATGTGATGACCAAAGAGTAAATGAACAATTTAACAATATTTGTTCATATTCTTGGGATAATTCTGAGGTTGTTACAGTTTTCAGCCTTTGTTGGATGTTGGGGAACCATTCATAGTGTCTCCTTTGAATGCATTACTTTTACATTTTTGGCTTCTTTTATGGTCATCTGCTAAAATTTTTCTTCCTTCTATCTGATGGACCTTGTATTTCAGTTTTTTCATTTTCCTGTAGATCAGCATGTTTACACATCTGAATTTTGGTCATAAATACTAAGATTTTTACAGTTTGTGACGTAAGGTATTACTCGATAGTAACCAGAATAGAACAAGATCCTTGCAATTCTCTGTAGCCTCCCTCTTCCCCTCAACATATGACCATAGGCAATGGCAGCATTTGGGCCAGGCGATGAACCATTTAAAAAAGGCTTGTGTGTCAGTAGTGGTGCATATGCTGTGCTTTAGAAACTCATGCTCTACATCATTCTTACACCCTGCAGAGCTCTATGGGATGTTGTTTGCAGGTCACCGATGTTTACATTTTTTACAATCCTCATGAGCTTGGACTATCTAATAGGAAAATCTAAATGAGTCCTTTCCCTTTTTTTTTTTTCTTTTTTTTCTGAGGGTGCTCTAGGTCAATCTTCCATTTTTATACCTGCTTCCTCTGGTCTTTTTCTTCTCTCTCTCTCTCTCTCTCTCTCTCCATCCCTCTCCCCACATTCTCCCACCCCAGTTAACTGGATCCAGGCCTTCAATGTCTGCGCAGGCATATTGCTAAGAGGCAAAATGGAGGATCTCTGAAATCACTCAAGGGAAATGCTCCTCTTTCTGTGGTGCTTCGGTAACTACACAGTGTCCTGCTGGCTGGAAACTTTCTGATCTGCTCTTCACTGCCTTGTTGATCTGGTATAGTCTCACTGTTCCTTGTTTCATCAGATTTTTGCTTAATGCATTTTAGGTGCAGTGTGTCATTTTTCGCTAGTGTTCTAAGTATATTCATTAACTTCTTTATTAGAAATATCATTCTTAGTACAAACCTTTCAAGCTAATAAATAGGAACTGCTGTGGGTATTCTGTCTCAAAATTGAGGATGAGTGTCTACTACTTTCTTATGTCTTCGTTCTGTGCACTATTTAGATAAATAATAGACCATTTTACATGTATTATTTAAAAATTTTGGTGAAGATGTGTAATATTTTCTTGTGTTGCATTTTCAATGGGATTTCATTGAAGCCATTACTCTTTTCAGATTCAAGCTTTTAGTTGATGTAACTTGCAGCCACCTGTGAAAGCATTGCCCATAATATTATAACAAATATCAACTTAGTATTTTTATAATAACAAATATGTTAAATTTAGTCTGCACTGCATGAAGCTTTGTTTATATAATGTAATAATCTTGCCTTTATAAAACACAAAAACACTTGATACAGGTCTCGATCACTTAAGGGACAAGAAGATAGCTTAGGTATTGATTCGTTTTACTATGGGGTTGTCAATAATGTCACAAAAGGAATGCAAATTAATTTACCATTTTTAGGTGCGACCACAATTTGTTATGTTCTCTGAAACTACTAGCAGAGAAATTTTGTTTTATTTCAACTTGTGTTATCTTTATTAAGCTCTGTTAGCTTTTCCATGTATAGTGGAAAAAAAAAGTGTGGTTGCCAAGATAGTGACAATAACAGGGTTGACTGATCTCTACTACTACTGCTCTTCTTTAGAGTCTGTATAATACGGTGACAGAACATGATACAGAAGGTTAGGAGAACAGAACCTCCATAGATTTTAATAAAAAAAAAAATGAAAATACTGGATTTATTCGTGATTTTGAGGATGTTCGTAAGCCTGATCTCTTTTTTTAGCACTTAACTATAAAACATTTCTATTCCTCGATAAGGAATAATGGTTGCCAAAAGCAACTCAGCAAAAAAAGACCAGTAAGAAATATATAACAGAACAAGATTTAAAACAGGAAATCAGGAAGGGTAATTATTGATAACTCTTCAAAGTAGTAATTTATACAGGTATGCAAAAAATAAATTATTAGCCTTTATTTATGTTTTTCAAACTAGGATATGGTTTTGAATAGACAATTCACATTTGTTTCTGTTTATTTCCTAGTGTTTACTCTGAATCAAGAGTATCTCGTCTGTAGTTTTAGTCATTAGAATGCATTTTCTAGAAATGCTAAACAAGTACCTCTACATGTGTATTTAATGTGAATTCATTGTTCCTAGCTTGTATGCACTGTGGCTAAAGCTTCACTTTTACAGTACAGAGCAAGTTTTGTTGGAAGCTATGAGTAATCATATTCAGTGCTTTATCAATCGCATAGATTTTATTCCTAGCGTTGGGATGATATTAAGAGAGTTACCAAATAAACATTTTTGCAATTTTAAGCATTAAAATCTTGCAGTCTGATTTTAAAGTCGCTTCAGGAGACCAACACTGTTGTTATGTAACTGTCCAAGTTCTTTTGTGTGATGGATAACCAAGCTTTTAGTCTTGTAATTTTGTTAGCTTGGTTAAGCAAGTGATGTTTGAGAACATGATAACGAACAGTAAGAATGGTTGCTGTCTCTTTGCATCAGCTGTTATACGTGAATTATTTCCTGAGAGAAAAACATAAGGAAGAAGAGATTAGTTCCAAAGTTTTCATACTCAGCTTTACTTTAGGACCGTGGGACATGTAAAAGTAAAAATAGCCTACTAAATGTTTGTGTGTATGGTTTTTCTTTCCATTCTCTTTCTTCAGTAATCTGATGTACAAACCTCAAAGCATTAATGACGTTTTAGGCAGGACTTTAGGTGAGGAGACAGGGAAGACAGTACAGCAGTGATGTTTGACACGCAGTATAAAACATCAACAAAACCCGTATCAACATCGCTAACCATTTCTTCATATTGTATTGAGACCAGGTGAAACTGCAGAAATGTTCAAGTTTAGAGCTACATCACAGCTGTTTACAGTTGCTGTTAAACCTCCAGTTAATTTGTACCCTTTTACACTTTAAATTGGTAATACAGTGAAAACCAAGGCAGAAACTTTCACTCTTTTTTTGACATAGTATATAACAATAGTCTGACCTAAGCTTCCTGTCTGTAAATGGTTGTGTGAGGATTATTTTAGAGTCAGTATTTTTTTTTTTTATTACTGATTACCTCAGGAAAGGAAAGGTGCTACTCCTGACCACTGTTACTAATGTCCGTCTCATAAGGAAGGTGTGCTGGAGAACAGCCAACAGCCTTTTTTTTTCTTATTCATTTAATTAGAGTCAAAAGGATAATGATGAGAATTAGAGATCAGGGCAAGTTTATCTAATCATACGCCACAACTTTGCGTCTTAGTTTTAGCAGTCAGTCCTTAAGGGCAGGGTACGTATCAAGTACTCTGTGTATTTCACGTGGCCTAAAGAAACACGCTGTATATGCCAATCCTAGTTTTTGTTCTTAATCTCATTAAAGTCTTAAATCTACTGAAAAAAATAGGTCAAGCTGTACTATCTTCTACATATATTGTGTTCTCTTACACAGTGAGTCTAAAGAATACATGGAACAGAAGTTCTTGTGTATTATCAGAAATAAGGTCAGCACTGGTCTTGAAGGCCCAAAACAGTTTGGCTTTTGAACTGCTGTTCTGTCAAATATTAATAGGCAGATGCCACAGCTAGGAAATATGCCAGGAGGCTCAGGGATTGAGCAGTGGGACATGTTAACGTAGCAGTCTTGCACACAATAAAACAGCTTTGGAGTTGGAGGCATTGTGGCTTCGGACTGAATTGTCGGTGTACAACCTAAGTAGCCTTACTGGCAGCAAGGTTTGCTAAGCTCTTTCAGCGGCACTTGAAGATGGCATCACATTGTGGCCTCATGGTTCTTGCAGAGCTCTGATGGGAGTTGAACTCGATTTGGCAGTAAGGCCTATGGACCATGTATGCCTGTGGTTCACAGAAACTTTAGCAGCTCTGTGGATTAAGACGATGCACAGCAAATATGAGCATTGTACAGTAATGACTCATGCAATATTTAGAGCTAACTTCAAACCTCCAAACAGATGGTCTGGATCTGTGTTAGGAAATATAAGGAGACATTTTTTAAAAAACCTCGTTTGGTTCTGGTCAATACTTTCCTTGATTCTGCTCAATACTTTCCTTCCAGCTTGTTCAGGCTCAAGGGCAAACATGGCTGCAAAAGTTGCAATTAAACTGTGTTTTCAACAAGCTCTACAAGGCTTTTATCGATGACCAAAGGACATAAAACATGTTTAGGGTGTTTGGTTTGGTTTTTTTGTAAGCAAAAGGGTTTTTGACATTTTAAAATAAAAAGTAAATATTTTTTAATGTTTTTCTAAAATCTACTCTTACGTCAACATTTTAACGATGTATGTGAGATGACTAATATTTGACAGCCTGATTTGTAGCCTGAGCCATGGACACAAGTTCTTCTCCCCACTCTCTGCTTTGAGCTATACTTACACGAGTCATCACGGGTAACGAAGTGAAGACCTAATGTAACTTTCTTTGCATGTAGCGTGATTATAACTAAGTCAGAAACAAGAATGCTATGAGTGTGCTAGAACATTTTTGTGAGAAAACTGCAAAAAAAAGAAATGTCTGAAGGACAGTAAGAATTTGGGGAAGAATTTACTGAAACTTGAAAAGAAAATTCTTTTTTCAGAAATATTCATTAGCTGCTGTGAACTGAAACTCAGTAGTATTTTTTGGTATCTTTCAGGCAAGGATTTTAAAGTGCGTCACAAGTTTGTGGCAGAACCCATAACTGAAACTCCAATTTACTGGCACATTGAGGATCTAATTAGTGGCCTTGGTTTCAAGTGGATGCATGTGGGTAGATCAATACCCACATGTATCTCTACAAAGCAAACCAGAACTGAGCTGAGTATTTACATTTGCACTTTCAGGAGCAGGTTCTAAATTAACTTTTATTTTCTCAAATATCATACAACAACCACTGAGAACAGGAGAAGCAATTGAATATGATTAAGCTGTCATTGTGCTAATTATATGTGGTGTAAGATTGGGATGGTAACAACACCTCGTCAGTTTTGTTTCAAACACAAGACTTTAAAGGAAATAAGGGTTTAGTAAATTTTAATTCCACCACACTTGCTGAGGTTAAGCTTGGTTGGAAGAACTTTATCCCTGAAATTTCAAGCCAAAGGTTAATCCCTCGATTAACTTTTGGAAACTAGAAGATTGACCTCAAATCCTAAGCTTCAAGAAGAACTTTGGAGTTGGTAAGATTCGGTAGAAAACACTTCTCAATCTCCACAAAAACCTTTCTCTACGTTCTTTAATGAAACTGAGAGGGTGCAGTTAGCCTTCCAGTGTCAAATCAAGTTTCTTATTGAGACTGATATGCTTCTGCAAAGTTTCTGGACATGTATTAGGATGTTCATCCTGACTAAGCATTGGAATATTTTTGGTGGAAAAAAATACCAACACAATAAATAATCCACCTTCAGAAAAATGTGTGAAAGTAGATTTCTACACGTATTTTTTATTGTTACTTTTCAGCTAAACTGATTCTGTCTCTGAGGTCAGATGAGACTTTATTCGACTAGTTCTTTTTCAAACATGATAGCATGCCTCAGGATACTCATTCAGATTGAGATTTTCAGAGCAGACAGTTGGAGTTCATTTAACACTTTGGCAAATTGTTTCTTCAACATTGTTCCTTACAGAAAAGCAGAAGTGTAGCGTGACTGAGTTGCCAGTGTTTTGTAGTATTTGCTATCTGTATTTTCCCTATCCCTTAACCTTTTTCTGTGTGCACTTTTTTCAGAATATTTCTGATAATTGCCTATTTTACTCCAAATGAAAACTTACTCTTAAAAACACTTAGTTGACAATTGATTTTAAAAGTATTTATTTTAAAAATATTTATTTTAAAAATAATCTTACTTTATCTTCTTTCTCCTTCTACATACTTTTACTGAATCTTTCAGAATTGATGATCTATTACTGCTGAAAAGCAGGAAGGTATAGCAAGATTTTTCTTCCTTGTTTGTTTATTATTCTTTGGAGTTACACTGACTTCTCTTTCACAGCATCCTCTGCAATATGGTGTAACATTTGGGATTATAAAAAAATCCCTAGCTGTTAGGTACTTGGATTCCACTTAATTACAGTGAGATTTGTATTCCTAAATCACTTAGTACAGATTGCCATATTCCCAGGCGTTAACCCAAATCAGTCAGCATACCTGAAGAGCATCTACTGGGCAATAAATTGGACTTTTTCCAGCCAATTAGCAAATGCTAATTAAAGATGAAGTAGGTCAAATGAAAATTAATAACTCCTTTTTCTTGTCTTTGCGCAAATTCTTTGAGTGGGCTCCCAGGCAAGGTTTGGGAGAGATTGCAACTTCCACGGGCAGATGTTTTATGTGCCCTGGCTCATTTCACCATGGTTCTTTTACACCGTATGTTTCCTACTGCTAGAGATAATCTAATTTATTTTTTTTTTTGTGATAGATAATTCTTCCTGAGGTCCATGAACTCACACCTCGTTTTTATGTAGTACTGGTAAATCATGTAGGTCAGAGCATCTAGCAAGGCTAGAACTGGTATGGGAAGCCAAATTCAGAGCCAGTATAAAAGATGATATAAATGTTTGCAGTAGTAAATTAGACAAGGAATATGCTTCCATGATTTGTGGGCCATGGACATTTTTGGTGAAAGCTTCTTAGGACATCCAGTGAATGATATTCAACAGTAAAACTTAAAGCATTTAATACCAAGATGGGTAAAGAATTTGTGATAGTCCTCTAAACATTTTGATATTTACCTGTGGTCCACTAGTACAAAAAATTTGAATTTCAATCACCTGTATTTAAGGAGCGAAACAGTATAGACACTGCTGAATTTCTGTAAAGAACAGAGATTTGAAAAAGGTCTGGAAAGTATGGTGAAAGCATTAAGTATGTTTTTAAGATTTAATCTAGATTTCAGTTTGTGACTTTTATTTTCAGTAGTACTAAGGTGGTTGTTATCTGCTAATTGCTACTTACGTACTGTCCATTAAATTATTACACAATTTCTACAGTGTTTTCTCCCTTCTATTTGTGATAACTCCTTATGCTTCATAGAGAGGCCAAGACAACTCCATCCCAGAAGAAACACACAAATGTAGATTCTTTCTTTCCTCTTCTGTTGTCCTTAAAGTCTGATTTTTATGGATTCTTTTGGAGTTTGTCGTTTGGGTTGTTTTTTTCTCTCCAGCAGTTCTAACTAATGGAATTTAAACTTGTTCAGGTTTTTAGAAATATTCAAAAAGGGTAATGTTGAAGGGAATATGAAACAACCAAGAACACATTAGATAGGTTTCAAGATTGAGATAATCTGGCTTTGATTTGTTTTGAAGAGAAAGAATGACATCTGCTAACTGCCTGGAGTTAGGAGGAAATTTCCCCTTGAGGCTTTCTTATATCTTCTGAAACACCTTATACTGTCAGTGTCACAGATGGAGCATCCTGTTAGACTACTTATACTGTAATTTTTATACTTTATCTATAGAGAACAACTCGAAAGGAATCGTGGCAGGAGAAACAAAGCACATCTTGAAATACAGTGAGCTCATCAGTGACTAAGCCTTTAATGAGATTAGAAACATGCATAAATATCTTCTTGAATAAGGTCCATGATATGAAAAGTATTGTAAAAATACATATTATTCAAATTCTTCCAACAGGGACAGTATAAAAAGATGTTTTCATTTAGTGCTTGGCATTTTATGGCTTTGCTTAACACTGTTAAAAATCTCTCTTTATGCTTCTTAATTTGAACACTTTTTAAAGGGTAGTGTTTTGGAGCGAGTTCCCTGTAAAGTGGGTGGGGAATTTGGGTTCTTCCTAGAAATTCTGACAGAACCAAGTTATGGGTTTTACATCTAGAAGTCTAAACGCAAGGACTGAAGCTTTCTGCTTTTATGATGAAAGGCAAATGAGTCATTATTCTAATGATACATCTAAAATATCAATACAAGTACCCAGTAAGTAGCAATAAACATTGCTATATAAATTTCCTGTTATATTGATTGTATCTCATATAATAGCACGTTGTCTGATTGCCGTTGATCAGCAAAATGAAATGAGATTATTTTTGTTACTTTTCACTGTTGGGTGTCACCATAAATTATTATGGTAAATGTGAGAGGCAGGAAAGTAATTGATGCTGCATTTATGTTAATTATTCATTATTTTCAATATCAAACTTCTTTAAAATATGTATATGGAATACCTTAAAATCACCAGTTAATTATTGTACACTCAAAATGCAGTAATTGTTTGATTGGTTTAAGCTTTAAAAGCAACAGGCATTTTTGTAATTTTAACCTCCTACAGGTTTGCAGCTCTCATATTACCGTGCAATTAAATTTTTCCTGTGCTGGGAAACAAATATTAAGAATGAGGATGCAACTACTATGCGTATGTGTACTCACTGACTGTGATGACACTCTCTTTCTGCACTGATGACCCCAGATAGAAGGTCAGTGTGCTAATTTCCTGCATGGACAGAGCATAGACTTACTCTGAGCTTTCTCACACTCCTTTATTAGCAGATTGACTTGCAGAAGAGTGTTTCTTTGGCAGCTCCATTTCTCTGTTTTGCTAAACCTATTTTATGTGCCAGCCTTGTCATTACAGTCTGCAGAGATCCTTATGTTACCTTGACTTCTGTCACCTGTCAAATGGCCGGAGTAGCCTGTTTTCCAGGCATTGAACTAACGCAAACTCAAAATATAAAAATATTCCATTGGCTTTTTTTCATATTTGGCTCATATTCAAATGTCCTTTGACTGGCAAAAGGAAAATACATGACCAAGTGATAGGGAATTTAACTTGTGGTTTTACTATTATACAGTCATTCTTTTGATGTTTCACAAATCCTGTTGTATACCAGGAATTACCATATTAATAATTTCTCAGAACAAAAATCAGTCACTACGTCTGCTCTGTCCTTTGAGCTGGTTTTGAAGCTTTCCCCTCGCAGTGTGCACTAAAACTGTAATTTGTGTCTCTGTGGGTTTCTGCAGGCTGCACCTGTCAGAAGGCTACACACCATTTGTTCTTCTACTGACTTGCTCTTGTCCTTAGCGTCTTAGACACTGTTGCCAGAATCCAAAGGAACATCGCACCCAGCTGGGACAGGGCTGTTGTTCAAGTACTTTTTGGTCTAATGTCTCCAAGTGGGGTGGTGTTAAGGGTTGTCTATCTATCAAGCACTGAAGATCTCTTAGTATCGTCTATGAGGTGGGTTTGATGCTTCTGTGGAAAATACGGTCCAACCTGCAGTGCTGTGTGCTTCTAGAGAGAAGTAACCAACCTTTGGTGTTTTGAGAGGATGGATATTGGAGGATGCTCATCCAGTGTCAGCCTTGGACTCTGCGTTAATGTGTATGGCTCCATGAAGGAACGAATAGTATCGTTTTTTAGAAAACAGGACTAGTGTGTCTACTTTACATTGAGACTTGACAATCCCCACTGCAACCTTGAAAACTCCACTCCCGTAAAGGATGTTGTTTTGTTGTTGTTTTTTTTTCTCCATCCCATTTCCACTCAGCAGATATCAGAATTCTCTTTCTGTTGTTTAAGTGACCAGAAGGTTGATTGTGTTGGCAAGGTCATCTCAAATTTCTCAGGTTTACTTCCTAAGTTCCTCCTTAAGTGAAAAAAAAAAACCCAGTGTTTTTCTGTGCAGGCAACTGCAATGAAAATATGGGTTTACTCCACTTAGAGTGCTAGCTGTCATTTCTTCCACTTCCTCATTACCCTAGGCTGCTGCTGAGAAAAGGTACTCTGCAAAATGCCATCTGTGTGCCTATGTGTGATACATGGCTGTAGCTTTTATGGGAATCCTTTCATAAAGACTCGTGCCGGGATGAAGATGCTGTCTTACAGCTCCCAGCTACAAACCCTGTACCCTTCTCCTCGTGTTTTCCGTTTGCTGTCTTTCAGTCTTGGCTCTTGGATTCTGAAAAGCATTGTTAAAGTTGGCTGCTTTGTAGCATTCTCCTGCTTTACCAGTTGTGGTGGTCACAGTGATTCTCCCTTCAAGAGACAGGTGGTTTAGGTGATCGGAAGCTTTGTACTTAAGTGATGTTCCCAAAGGCATTGCAAAATTATGACCTAGTATTTTTTACCTGTAGTATCCAAAGTGCTCCCATTATCTGAATTATAGACTTGTGTAGTAAGTAAGTAGTAATTAGAGATACATATGTTTCTAGGTAAAAATGGAACTGATAGGTAGTATTTTCACTTACTTTCTGAAATGTGGTAGGATATTGTAACTGCACAGATACATTTAAAGGTACTGTTGCCCATCTGTCATTACTGTGTCTGGGTGCCTTTCTTGTTAAATTGAGAATAACGGCAGCATCTATAGTCAATTCCTTTGTAGTTCTTTTGTTTAGGAGGAAATGTGCAGATGCACGATTTTTGGTTCATAATTGATTCCCTCACACTTTTAGGAGGAGGCTGCTTTGGTTTTTTTAGGTCGAAGGAAATGCCAGTTTTCTTCATACCATTTCTGTAATGGAAGAAGAGTTTGAAGAAGGGAACTTTACCATGTTTTCACTGAAGCTTGTCATGCTAGTCTTGCCTGAAGTCCTTCACAACTTGAGGAAACAGATAGAGTATATGATGCTGCTGTCATATAAACTAAACAATCCATTTACTGTCCAAAAAGAATGAGTAAATATCATGTTCCAAACTTCACATTTATTGTGCAGTGTGGTGTATTCACTAGGACTGAAGAAAAGCAGGTTCGCTAGGAAAATGATCTTTCATTCTTAGTGTATCGCTTGACTGGATGGTGAAAATTAAGTGGTCTAGATAAAGACAGATCAACAGGACTTAAATATTTTCCATGTTACAGGAGCTGCGTGCTCTAAAAACATCAGACGACCAGGCAAAGGAAATCAATAAGGAAAAAAATAAATTCAGCAGTCTTGAAGTTTGAGCAGCCAATCCTGCGCTTTTGTTTACGTTTTAGACTCTCGTTCCCACTGAGATTAGCATTTTGCCCTTCAGTACAAGTCTATGAATAACAAGAATGAAGTGAATGAACGAAATTAAAACCTCTAGAGGGGAAATGGTTTCCATGCAGTGCAGTCAGTTGAAGCTTTGTTGCAATGCCTCTCTCTGCAAACATCAGTAAGACCTACTACTGAGTAAGGTGTGTACCTAAAGGCTTTGTTAGAATGGTTCACACATAGCAAATGTTATCTTTCAGACCCTAATGGTTTGAATTCAACAGGCAGTGGTTGAGCTTCATTTATCCAGGGTTCCTTTATCTGATGCAACAGGAAAGCGTGGTTTCATGTAAGTGCACTGAGCTGGTGGAAATGTTTGCCAGCCACTCTTCAACTCTGAGATCGTTTGAACAAATTATGATTGATGTCTATGATAAAGATTGCAAATGAGAAAATGTCATTAACATAATCCATCAGTCAGTTACACATTCTTTCAAAGGTCTCTGCTTGTGTTTTCTATTTGTTCTTACTTAAAATAGCTGTGACCTTCAGTTATGTGTAATAGTGAAGCATAATTCCTGTGTTTCACAGTGTAGATAATATGCCTTTCTGACAAACTAAACAAACAAACAAACTGTCACTTATGTTGAATTAGCACTTACCCCGGTGGCAGCCAAAGGTAAGTGCAGTTTTATGTCAAGTCTGAAATCCCTCTCTATGTGAAGAGCAGTACACAATGAGCTGTAATGGGAACTTCTTACAAATCCCTCCCTGCAGGGATTTACATTGTCAGTAGTCTCCCACATATAATATGCCTTAATTGAAAGGCAGCCTCAGTCAGTTGTGGGTTTTTTCCTCCTAATTATATGATAATACTGTCTTATATGTCATGTACAGTATTTTCCTGTTTTGTATATATACATATGCACACACACACACACTTCTAGGAAATCACAAAGTGAAGGTAATTTTTTTTTCATCTTTTCTTTTGTTACTTCTTAATCACTGGCTTTCATATCAGCAGGTTTTTTTTCCTGTGGTTTAGTATGATTCTGATGTAGTCAGCGATAGTCATAACATAAAAAACAAAGGCTAACTGAGAGGAAAAGAATGGACCATCACATAGGCACCCTGGCCTGCATCAGGAATAGCATGGCCAGCAGGATGAGAGAAGTGATTGTCCCACTGTACTCGGCACTGGTGAGGCCGCACCTTGGCTACTGAGTTCAGTTTTGGATGCTGCACTAGAAGAAAGACCTCGAGGTGCTGGAGCGGGTCCAGAGGAGGGCAACAAAGCTGGTGATGGGTCTTGAGAATAAGTCCAACGAGAAGTGGCTGAGGCAGCTGGGCTTGTTTAGCCTGATGAAAAGGAGGCTGAGGGGAGACCTTATTGCTTTTTAGAACTACCTGAAAAGAGGTTGTAGAGAGGTGGGTGTTCTCACAAGTAACAACTGATAGGACGAGGGGAAATGGCATCAAGCTGTGCCAGGGGAGGTCTAAGTTGGATGAAGCAACTGTGGAAGTTGGAAACCCTGCATACTGCAGTTATTTGCAGTAGTCACAAAGACTGAAGTGTTGGATTGGTCTATCTAGGCAAAGTAATCTTGAAACTTTATTAACATATGCAAAAAGTTAAGTCACTAATAGGTCATGTGACCTACGTGGTTTGTCTTCAGTAATTCCTCTATCAGATTTTTCCTGTTGCTTAAACCCCAGGATAACGTGCAATTTGGTCAGCCTCTAAGGAGGAAGTGAATCTGAACAAATCAATCTATATACGTATCTCTGAGGATGAAAAAGTGAGACCCAAGCACTGGGAAGCCATCCCTTACCATCTGCAAGCACTCAAGTTTGAAGGTCACATGTTACTTTCCTACAGGAACATGAGGTAGACAGATGCTCCACACACACCTCTAGACAAACTCTTAGGTGCCCTATGTGGCTTTGCAATTTAACTTTAGCTGAGTAAATCCTTTCAGCTGAGTTAGGAGAGATGATGTAGAACACGATTTGATGACAGTCTAATGTAGAGCAACTGAAAGAGATGGGGTAGGAAAAGAGAAACAGAAGACTCCAGCAGAGATCTAAAGTTTTGATCTCAGCATTTTATTATAATGATTACTAAGAACAAAAGGCCCCATCTTGCGTTTTTCCGTGGTTAGTCAATAAAGGGTAGAGATAACAGTAAAGGAAAGAAACTTCTCAGATGTCTGAGTAGTCTTACCCTTCCTTTCTGGGCTACTTATCACCTTGGACTTCAGTCAAGAGTTTGATCTGATGTGGCAGATTGTTAGCTTTCTCCTGGATAACCCGATATGATCCTCTGAAACAGCTATAATTATATGACATACAAGCTAAATGATACTAGATAGAAATTAAGAAGGTAATACTGATTTTTTTTTTTTTAGTTAACTTTACTAAAACAATCGCTCTCATAATATACTTAATTTAGTATCTGCTCTTAAAAAACAAACCAACCAGCAAACCAAACACCTTAATAAATTCAAAAGGTGTCAGAAGAGAGCTACAGGACATTTCAGGAACGGAAATTAATTCAACTGCGCAGGCTAAAGAAACTCCATACACACAGTTTATCAAACAAGTGTACGTAACATCTCTTCTATGCTAATTTTGCTGTTTGTTCGGTGATGCTGTCCATGTAGACTCCAGCTGTCTCCTCTGGCTCTAAGATTCTCTTGATTTTACTTTACTCAAAAAGACATTGTGGCAGAGAGTTTGTATATAAACACCTAGGAGTGTTTCTTGACTTCTAGGGTGAGCCTTTGCCCTGTGGATGAAAATTGTCTGTTGAAGACTGAATGGAGGCACTTACAATTGTATTAGTGAGATAACTTTGGAGTAAGAAACATGCTTAAGATTTCTACTTTGCATACACGTCAGACAGCATTCTAAATTGACAGTATAAATTGTAAGAAAAATTAGCTACTCATGTTGACTGATGTTGGTATATATATATAGTCCAACAATCATAAAATGTTTTCTTTCTTCCCAGAAGAAGAAGACAGTGCTTGCACTATGTATTGCCCATTTGCTTTTTTTGACAATTAATAGGTTGAAAGATTGAGACTAGCAAGTTTTAACAGTTTGAATATTAAAAAAAAAAATCAGAAAAAACACCATTAAATATGAGTCATGTATTACATACCAAAAGAAAGCTATATGCCTGCTATGTTTATGATAACTTGGAATCTCCAGAATAATAATTCCAGGGGAAATGGAAGGCTGACAGAGGGCTGAAGTTGTTCCTTGTCTGCTTGTTTTCTGTAGAACTGTGGTGTTTACCCTTAACATTGACGTTTCCTTTTCTGTACATAAGTGGTCATATTTTGTTGAGCAGTGTATAGGTTGATATTGCTAATTTGTTGTATTTGCATATCATTAATTTTAATACAACACTCCAGAGAAAGGAAATACAACTGGGTTTTTTTTAAACCTTACAGTTCAGGTTTGTTGTATGTTTAGAGGATTCTTGTTTGTACCTTTCACAAGGTCTTCCATCAGTATAGATACTGCATATTCTATAATGTTCTATTTAAGTCCATATGCTCCTCTTCCTAATGGGAAATAGCTAGTCTTTCAGTTTCCTAACTCCCCTGTCAAATATAACTACTGTTTGTTATCTAAGCGCCACCCCATGATGAAAGTGTGAGTGCTGAGCAGTGAAACATGCAGTACATTAATTCCATACTGGGAAAAAATGTAAATTTGCATATTATTTACAAAAGTAATATATTGCTTCTAGAATACATTCTAAAAATAATTGGACTTCCTGCCATTAATTAGGTAAACTTCAACACAAACCGAAAAAGTTTTTAACTCGGATAGAGGCTTATAAGATTTTAAAGATGAGTTGGCATATCTTACATAATTAACTCAAGATTTGTATTCCAGTGAAGGAAAACCACTCCCCCTACCCTTAAATATAAAAGAAACCCCAAGTTATGGCAGGTTTTTAACAGTATTTTATAACTGGGAAGTAAAAGGATTGTGGTACACTTTCTACAAAATCTATCTTTCCTTGCAGTACAAATTTTAATTCACCAGAGCATATAAATTAATCATGGAGGTAACTTTGAACACAATATATAATGAAAATATCATTCAGAGGTCTCAAGGATGTGGAGTATTACATGTTTTATTTTTAAAATGGTATTGAGCACATGCTACAGGCAGAAATAACTTTTAAAATTCTAAAATACATAATCATAGGAAAGCCCCTCTGTTTGCTTTTACATCCAAATCCCGATTTCTAATGCCATGAGCAGTCAAATTATATGTGCAGGAGACCTTTCAATTTTTTTCTCCCACAAAGTGCTGGTTTAGGGCCAGGCTAGTGTGGTGGCAGACCAGGCAGTCAGCAAGAAAACACTGGATAATGGAAAAAATGTTGAAAATACCCATACCATTGGGATGCACAGCACAGCCCAGCACGAAAGCCGTCATATGGACCCAGCTTATTAGTGCTGGCTCCATTCCACATCGACAGGACCCAGGCTGGCTCCTGCTGTCTCAGCCCCCTCTTCCTCAGTGTTTAAGATCCAGAAGGGGCTTATTAATTCAGGTGCATCGCCTTGCAGGGCCAGGTTTTGTCTGGGATTAAGCAGAGGCTAATAGGAACCCAGAGCTCCCCAGAGTCAGCTAAAGAGGTACCATGAACAGCTGAACTGCTGACCTGGCTGGGAAATCTGTACATGGCTTTGCTAAAGCATCCTGCTGGACCAAAGATGCCTCTGCAAACTGCCAGGTCTAATATCTCAGCGTCTGTGGTGCACTTAATCTACAACCCAGATAAACTGTACGTGGCTATTTTGGAACTAGATGCATTTTTAAAGAACGACTTTGCAAATAAACTATTTCTGACTCTTTCACACCTATCCTTCCCCTTTATCCTTGTTTGCAGCTTGTTGGTTGCCTCAAAGGGCAGTGAAAGTTGAGCTGGGAACATGCATGCACTGATTAGCAGGCTAGTTAACCAATTAATTGATAATTTCTCCAGGCCTATCTGTGTGTACTGCATGTTGCTCAGTCATATTTGAAGCATTTTGAAGGCTAAAATTTCTGTCTGAACTACATATTGTCATGAGCTGTCACCTGAGCTGTCTGAAAATCTGTCTCTTTAAAAATCAATAAAGTAAAAGTGTATTCATGTGGAATTTGCTAAATCTGTACTGTGTTAAAGTATTCACATATCTTTTTAATACATTTTAGTAATAAAAATGAATAACTCTATGGTTTAGAAGTTTAGCTTAGTTTAATGAAATTAATAACCTAGTTGGTCATTATAGTAAACAGGTCAACTGGCAACTAAGTTTTAACATCAAACTGAATGAGAGTGTGGAGAGAGAAGAGCGTGTTACATTAATTCAGTAGTGAAGAGAAGAGGAAACTGGATGTCTTCTGTTCTTTTAATGATTTAAACTCATCCTGTCGTAAGGCATAATAACCTAATATAGTATTATATATTATTATAGGCATATAATTACTAAAGATATGTTGAAGGAGAACAAAAATGCTTATAATTATCTTTAAGAAATGATTTTGCTTTTAAAGCACTGTGAAAATAAGCGGGGACCTCAAAGTTAATAAGTACAAACAACTGTTTGTAGTCTCTCTCCCGCTACTCCTCCAGATACAGTTTTCCTTTTGCCATAGGGAACATGAGCTTCAAGAGTAATTTGGTCATTTTTCTCTATACTTTCTGTCCTTCTTGAGGGTTCCATGAGAGATTGAACACGGAGTTGATCGTAGCAATTAGTGTTTATGTTGGTGGTTTGTATTGTCTTGCCAAGTCATGCTGAATCCACTGGTGGCCTCTTATGGCTTTGTAGAATTTTTGATTTTTTTTATAAAGTTAAGTATTTTATACTAAAGAATACGTAAAAGTAACTGGAATTAAATATATTTTGTAAAGTAATGTAAGCATTCTCCTAACTATTCCAGTGCACTCTGTATTTCTGTTTCCTCAAAAGATACTTAAATTTTCAAAAACATGCCTAAAAATAGTGCATAAAAAGTATATTGCAGGTACTAAGCTATTATTTATTTCACTGATATGCAGATTTGCTCAGTACAAAGTATTTTATCTTTCTGGGCATAGACACAGGATTCTTACTAGAGAAACAATATATTTCAGGGAAGGTGGTGAAAAAAAAGAGTCAAGATTTGGAGTCTTTTTTTTTTACATTAAATTTTATTATCATAGACTCTGGTACAGTTCTCATTAGCAGATTTTCAAGCCATTTGCCTCTCTTTTTCTTTTGGATCCTGTAACTTCTAGCTGGCATTATCCATATTTTTGAAAAAGGCCCTTTGAAAAGCAATCTTTTTTTAAAATATGACTTCTATCTTAGTGGTATTTTTGGTGAGGTTTATTCAGATTTATTTTTTTTAATATCTTCTCATGTTACACTTTTAATATAGTGTGTGACTGCCCATTGCTGCTTCATTCTCTCTTCTCTTTCTTCCACCTTTTATGATCTAGTCTACCTTTGTGAACAGAAATTTCTCTTTCTGCAGAACTAGTTGTGTCAAAACGCTTTCTACCAGTCACTTTATCTATACTGGGATTCTATTACAATCCAAGGGATTGCTCTTTTAAGAATCTCATTAAAGTCTGAACAAATAGTATGAAATGAAAAATCCTTCCCCAAGGCACAAAGACTTTAGACAGCACTGCATTGCAAACCTAGCTAGGTGGGATAGTATTAGGCGGGTGGTAATGAAAATATCAGAAAGATTTAATAGCTAAAAATGTGTAACAATTAAGGTCAAAAAAGCAGCTCATTTTCTAATTTTAAACATTTAATAGAATACATAGATGAGGGAACATAAACACATAAAATCTTTCATCATAAGGTATTTCTCAGAGGGTTTATTTTTCATGAACTCTTCATAGATCTACTGAAAATCTTACAATAAAGACAGTGCTGTAAAGATTCCCCACCAAAAATATGGGAAAACTTGGGTTTTTTTTGTTGCTTGTTATTTAAGAAAAGCAATTAAAACACAAAACTACAGGTACATTAACATGCTTGAAAGCTCACATACTGTAAATATTTTCAATAAATTTAGTAGTAGTAATTTTACTTCCTGAGACTGGACATAACATAAGAAAATCTTACACGTCATTAATCTGTGGGTAAATTCTATTAGTCTTTAAATATTTGTGTTTAAACACATGGAGATCTTGAAATAGACTGGTCCATAGTTCAGTGTTTTCTAAGATTTTACCTGTAGCCAGAGCTTACCTCTTTTTTTCTGGATTTGTATTTCTGAACATGTTTTATTATGGTGGCTCAGCAGTTTGTTACCGGAGTTTTCTCTTGAGAAGGAAGGAAGTATGTGAAAGCTCTTCTCAGTAAAAAAAGTATTCCTTAAATGAGACCCTTTGAAAGTTGTTGTATTCTCTTGGTACAGAAACTTCTAGCTGTGCATTTCTTGAGAATTCCTGTACTCTTCTGGGTGGCCAAAGGCTGGTGCTGTTCCGGGTAGATAGACTTGTGATTTCTGCTTTTTTTCCTGTTTGTATTTTGGATGGAAGGCTGAGCATTTTTCTTTTTGGTACAGACCTCATTACAAGTATTCATTGCCTCTGTTGCCTCCATTTAGAATCTGCTCTTGATTCTGTAGCTGCGTATTTGCCATAAGGACCCCAAGGGAAAGTAATCTAATTTAATAGAAACAGTCCCTGAATTAAAGCTTGAAGAAAGAGGTAATTAATGTTAACAAAATCCATAGCTTCTAAATAGTGATATACAGTAAGTTGCTCTTGTGTGCTTTGGACAGTTAGGATTTTTATTTTGGGGTATAGTGCTGTTTGTCTTCGTATCCCACTAATGTGTAATTTCTGGTTTTACTGTAAGATGTTAACAAAGGGTTCATCAACAGGAATTAATTTATCAAAACAGGAAGGTTTAGCTGTTTGAGGAGTACACTTTGTCAATTAAGAAAGATAGTTATTGGCTGGTGGGAAGCTCGTGAGGAAGTAATTATAAGAGATGTTCCTAGTTGAGCTACCACACATTATTCATCAGATTGCAAGTGATGTGGATTAGGTTGATAAACTGAATTGCATCATTTGTACCTTTCTCCACAAAGGTCACTTGCGTTTTTTTAATTTTGTTTGGTTTGGAGGAGGTGAGAAGCAAGAGCTTTCTTTGAAGTTTATTTAAGTCATTGGTAACTGAGCTGAGAAGGTAATACAGAATCAAAGTTCTTACTTAACCCTGGCTAGATGCAATCTCTTCTGCGGTGAGGGTGTGCCCCAGTCACACCAGAAGCAGATAGACTTCCATTTTCCTTTCCATGGGCTCTCAAGGGCAATCCAGTTCTTTTGAAGTAAACATAATCGACCAGTGAAAATTTTTAGAGTGATTCCCATCACAGCAGTGTATGGGCTGTTGTCCCACATACTCATGATTAGAAACTGTGGGTGCACACTAAGGCAATGTTGAGAGCAGTCGGTTGGAGGCTGATCTGCCTGCATTTCTCTCTGTCTCCTGTAGTCCAGAGCAGACTAGGAATGCAGAATATTCAAGAAGTAATAGGTACCTGTTTTCAATTAATTCCTTAGCATGTAGCAGAAGGCAAGCAATCTACTGAAGGCAATTCCACCGAGACAGAGGCCATAGGTAGGGTGCAAAGCAGGCAGTGACTTGCTTGAAATCTCTACAAGAAAGAAGTTTTAAGTATAACTTTTTAAGTGCACTGTGGAGATACAAGCTTTTATACCACACACATCAGTGTAAAAATTCCACATTTCCACAACCAAATACATTTAAACTATTTTATATCTTTTTAAAAAAAAAAAGAGAGAGAGAAAAGTTTTTATCTGGAAATACTGACAATGTACTGGTCAGGAAAATCACTAGAGGTAAAAAATTATGAAACCACTCTTCCTATCTGTCCTGACTTGAGTTAGAACAGAACAATTAATTCTATTTAGATAAAATTTACTGGCCATATAAGAGTTGGATCCCTTTTGAATAAAAGTGCCAATAAACATTATCAATCTCTTAGAAAAGAGAAGATATGATCCTGTTATGTGCCTTATTTCTGAAGATGATGTGCATGTGTGTTCAGTGTTCATTACTGTTAGGTATAAATGGAGGTTAAAAATGAACTTATGTGCATTTATTTTGTGGAATAAATATGCTAAATATTGAAAATTAGAGTTTTAAAAAGAACAGAGGGTGAAAAATTAAGTGCAAGTGAATGGATATGTCTGGTCCCTAATGTATTAAAAGTAGAGAGTTTTTTTTGTTTTGTTTTTCCTGTTATTTTTGCTGTGTTACTAAATTAAGAAATATACACCACCAGATACTCTTTTCAGTGACTGTTCCCATATGCTATTTCATACTATATCTAACATAATATACAGGAAAAATGTGTGATTACATGGTCAGGACTGGAAGCTTTTTTGTCTTTATCAATGTTTGGAGCTTTGAGGACAAAATGGTGAGGAGAAACACAGGCAGAGACTTCTAGTACATCTTTTGGCTTCAAAGGGCGTATTGCATACGTATGTTGGATTTTGCTTTAGTGAAGACAGTGTCATCTGTGAGATCTATACCATGAAGCTGAGCTCAAATTTCCCCGTCCTCCTGCTTACACTGACTGGAGTGATATGAATCTGGGATGCATTAAGGCAAGTGTGACCGACAGATTGAGGGAAGTTCTCCTTCTCCTCTACTCTGCCCTAGAGAGGCCATATCTGGAGTACCGTGCCCAGTTCTGGGCTCCCTGGTTCAAGAGAGACAGGGAACTGGCTACAACAATCATTTGGGGACTGGAGAATCTCTCTTAGGAAGAAAGGCTGAGAGACCTGGGGCTATTTAGCCTGGAGAAGGGTTCTTATTAATATTTATAAATACATAAAGGTCAGGAGTAAAGAGATGGGGCCAGTCTCTTTTTAATGTTGCCCTGTGATAGGATGAGGGGCAGTGGTCACAAACTGGAACACATGAGGTTCCAACTAAACATAAGGAAAGCTGCTTTGCTGCGAGGGTGACAGAGCACTGGAACAGGCTGCCCAGAGAGGTTTTGGAGTCTCCTTTTCAGGAGACTTTTAAGTTAAACTGGATGTGTTCCTGTGCAACCTGCTCTAGATGAACCTACTTTGGACTAGATGATCTCCAGAGGTCCTTTCAAACCCTTGCCATTCTGTGGATAGTAAATGTAGGAATGATATCATCCTAATTACTGGGGACTGTTCATCTTTAACAGCCTAATAGTAAAGTTATAATTGTTACTGACTGCTAACTATTTCTCAATGTTGTCTTCTTAAGGGTTAGTTTGTTTGTACCTGGGCTGTTACCATGCCAGATTCAACTGTAGTGTCTTGTTACATGTAGATTTTGTTGTGAATGCCTGATTAGGAACACACGAATAGGAACAAATACAAAATTCCACTCATTCTATTAAGTAGATAGTTTTTGTCATAGACCTGTTTCAGGAATGTTAATCTGAACTCTATGGACCACGTAAGACCAGGTTATTTGCATGGTATACAAAATGCCTGGATTTTTCTCAAGACAGAATTCCTATAGACTGTATCAAGATGTCACCTTTGATTTAAATGAGTGATTAAATTAAAAAAAACAACAAGCATGCATACTTTATTCATTTGGTCTGTACAGTTTACTGTGGGAAGTTGGTATTGCATGAATTAAATATCCAGTAGATCCAGCAGCATGCCATACTGAAGCACTTTGTGGCATGGGACTTGCTTTTCTGTTTTTCTGAAATTTCTGTTCTGATGCTGCTTAAACAAACTGGTGTCATTTGGTTGAGCTGTAGAAACACCCGTCACTAAAAGATACCACACATAGAACAACTGAGAAATGAAGTTGTGTATACCCATGATTGAGGTTTGTGAGGCTACTACATTAAATTTTCTTTACAACTTTTCAAAGACTTTTTCCTGTGGTTTGAGTGCCTGGATTGATCTTAGTTATGGAGAAGCTGAAACTGGAGCCTTATTACAAAATAATCTTTCACACTGATAAGCAAGTGTAATTGGTACTGACACCATCCTGTGATGAGAGACACCCTGGCCCTTTCTCTCTCCCTGTTTTGTTGAGTATATTAAAAGATAAAGAGGGTTCTCAAGGTGCCGTAGCAATAACCGGTCTCCATGAACTGTAGCTATTCACATCTTTTAAATGGTTTTATATATTGGGCTTCTTTTGCCCCACCCCCTTTTTTTTGTTCCCAAATTGTACCATAGAGTCAAGTGAATTTGGATATAACCTGAGTACTCATCAGTGTTTTTGTGTGGATTTTGTTTTTGTTATTTTTTTTTAATTATAGTCATTATTCTTAGAATCAGTTCCTCCTTCGAAATCTACGGCATCTGAAATGACAGAACACAGTAGAAAGATGCTGTACCTATCAGGTATTACTGAGGATGCTACACAATGACAAAAACATTTCTGAAAAAAATTCATCTTTGTATCTGCTCCAGCAAAGCACACAAATATCTGTACATTGCTTTCAGTGTATCTACTTAGATGTATGTGAGAGCAGAGTGCTTTGCATATGACTATATAGGAGTACCTTAAGCATTTAGGAGAAGAAATGAAACTTGGACTGCAATTTAGTAGAAAATATTTTGATTGAAAAGTATGCAGATGAGAGGGAAAATGATTCTGTTCTGTGATGTTATTTAAATAATTCACTCTGCAAAACATAAATTCAGATTGAAGCTAAAAGATACATAGGAAACTCAGTTTCTTACAGGCTTTGGTTCGTTAGTAACGTGAAATATTTCATATCCTGTTCTTTTTATGTAACACCTTGGATTGTTTCATATTTTTCAGTGTGTTCCTTTGACTAGACTCTGTTCTGTAAATCCTTGTCAAGATGTTCTAGACATTGGCACAAATGATATCTTCTGTCTCCCGTTCAGAGATAAAACATTGTTCTAGTCTCTCTCTTAGAACCAGGCGTTCATCTACTGCAAAACCAGGCTCTCAGCACGTATTAGTATGGCATTCCTGACAGGTTTAATAAATGAAACATTTAAAAGGAATTAATCTGGTTTGGTTGGTTGTTTCCATTTCTCCTAAGAGACAGGAGAATGCTTTTCTCTGACTCATGCATAAATGTATATGCATGTATGTATGTGCACACATACCGTACAAGACTCAATATTTACAAATTGAGTCTTGACTTTAGGTTTTATTGTTGGTGGATATTACTAACTCAGAAATATTAGGCATAACACTTTGAAGCTGGCCGTGGTTTTGGAATTAACAGTGCATAATTTTTGGACAGGAAGCAAAGAGTTTATTGCTTTAATTACAGTGCAATGTTCATATTAAATACATTTATATTTTAAAATTCCAGTTTTAAAGAGATTTTAATAGAAACTGGAGCTGATGAGGCAAATCAATGCAAAAATGCTGTTCCAGATGGCATATATCCAGAGGGAGACATTCGTGTATTGACAACGGTGGAAATATATGAAAAGAGAAATAAGTAACGAGTATGAGACTAGTGAAGAGAATCCAAGTGAGAATAGTTCGGGACTCAATCTGTTGTTGTAAGGAAAAGAGTAGCAGTATTCTCTACATGCTATAATCTGATCCCAGGGAAAGATACTGAAATTGGTAAGTGCTCCAGTCAAGGGAATGAGGAGCGCAAGAATGAGTCAGCAGGGCAGTTACAGATCAAATTGCAGAGTGAGGGAATAAAAATTTTGCAAATGTGGGAGGAAAGGGAGAAGATGATGAATTTATCATGAAGGTCAGTCTCGAGGTGATGGTAGAGCTACAAAGGTCAGTTTTATGGATTAGAAACAGAAAAGACTACATTGTGTGAGGCTTTAGTTACTGCCATGGATAATTTGGTGGACTGCTGATCTAATCTGGCATAATGATGATTCTTCCTCCTGTTGGAGAGCATTTTTCTTCTCCAAGAAAAGCACTCTGTGAAACATAATGCTAACATTTGACTAACTACATTTTAAATTAATTGAAAAAAATATGAAGAAGTTCTATTTACTGTTAAAATTCTTTCCCATTCCTTTTCAGTGTTGTTTAAAGTGGCAATTTTGTGAACACCTTATGAGTTGCTCAGGCAAAAGTTAGAACTAAATAGTGTCAAGGAAAGTAGGCTCTTTACTTTAAAAGCAAATAGCAGCTGCTACCATTGATTGTAGAAGAGGAGTTTTGTTGCTAAATGCCTAATTACAGTGCTGTGTGTTTGCTCACCTTCAGTGCGGCGCAACTTTTGTTCAAACTCCTTACTCTGAAGTTTCTTTCAAATTTATTACTTAATTTTTAGCTCAGTGCTATTTGATATTTTGGTTTAGGTATTCATTTCTTCCCCATGGGCTTGTTTTCTCTATCCCATGGAGGGTCTGCAGTGTCATGCCATAGGCACCATGCACCAAGGGAGGCATTTTTTTTACCTCCCCAGATACTAGCCAGCAAAGGCTCCCTGAAGTACTCCTGAGACCGTGGAGAGTTTCATAAATTGCAGATTAATTAAAAATTTCCCTGCTTGGAAGTGTAGATGCACTACCTTGTACTTCCATCTGCCATATCTTACCCAGCATGGCAACATCCTCACTCTGACTTTGCTGACCAGAATATGGGTGGCTGACTGATTCTCCTTTGCATTTTAAAATAAAGGGTAATTGAGAGTTTCTGTAGCTGCCTTCTGAAAGTAACAGAAATTGTTTTTACTCTGCAGTAGAAACTAGAATCATAGAATCACTATGGTTGGAAAGGACCTCCAGGATCATCTAGTCCAACCTTCATCCCAGCATCCCTAACCACTAGACCGTAGCCTGAAGTGCCACATCTACTCGTCTCCTAAACACCTTCAGGGATGGTGAGTCCACCACCTCCCTGGGCAGCCTGTTCCAGTGCCTAACCACTCTCTCAGGAAAGAATTTCTTCCTAATATCCAGTCCAAACCTCCCCTGGCACAACTTGAGGCCATTTCCTCTCATCCTATCATTAGTAATTTGGGAAAAGAGACCAGCAGCAGGCTCGCTACAACCTCATTTTAGGTAGTTGTAGAG
>VWZK01022468.1:0-27973 GCA_013396935.1 Baryphthengus martii | reverse complement strand
AGCTCTCAGGTTTCTTGTTGAGATTTCATTGTTGTCTACTTGGTAGTAGTCAGATGGACGGAGCAGTGTAGGAAGTTATCTCAGTATGTCCTTAACCCTGGCCCCAGGGAGGAAACATACTTCCCTAGAGAGTGGATCAGGTCTGCATATAGGACCTTCAATACCCTTCAGAAGTGAGTCCCCAATGACAAGGACCCATCTTTTCTTCTTAACTGCAGATGTTTTGATGTTAGGCTTGCTCTGTCCTAGCCTCTGTGAATCATGCAAACTAGGCAAGTTATTGCAGCTACCATTGTTTGGTTTCCCCTGCAGAATATTGTTCCTGTTGAAATCTGGTTCACTCAGAGCAGCAGATCTATTTTGCAGGGACACCTGAGGAGATTTGGTGGCTACTGGGGTGCCATACCTGCCATACCTGGAAGGAATTTGTCTCCACTGATCCCTACCTTCTAAGATATCTCGTTTGGCAAGATGGCAAAAGGATAGGGAGCCGTTGGTGTCCTGATTTCTGTGTGGCTGTTAGGACTGTTTCAGGGAAGGCAGAATCTGACTCCAACAGTCCAACTCCCTCTCACACTACCTGATAGTCCTCAGCTTTACCATGTCCTCTTTCAGGTCTGCCACAAGGCTGAGGAGGTCATTTATCTGCCCTCACTGAATGCAGGTGTTGTCTTTGCATCATTTCTGTATTATGATAGAAAATTAGTTTAAGGAAAGAAAGGAAACCTTGTTTATGCTGAAAGCTTTGAAAAAGAGAAACAATTAGGAATACGATTGTGAACAAGGTTCAAAGTTTAACCCATTCACACAGCCTGTTGTGGTACAATAGCAAACTTATTAATACAGGACATACTTTGAGTACTAATTGCACTGCACTTTTCTTTCTGTAATAGCAAACTTTTGGACATAGATTTGGGTAATAGAGCATTCATTACTGAGAAGAGTTTTGAAAGCTAAAGCATAACTAGCGTGTGACTGCTTATCAGAAATCACAGTGATGTGAAGCTGAAATAACCTCTGTGTTTTGAGAGAGAGGTTATACTTTAAATGTTCAAGGCCTAATAAATACCCTGATCAATAAAGTCAGTGGGAGACTTGCTGTTGGCTTCAATATTCATTAATACAAGCCATTGGTAAAGAGTAGGATCATTAACCTGCAACAGCCACAAAGATTAATTTAAATACAGGCTATCCTTTACTCCCAGTGCTATACTGTTCTTCACCTCAAGAGACCCAGTACATTCTTATAGAAATATTCAAGTCAGTAGCGGTACATTACTGTAGATAAATGATTTGCAATCTGGCCCTTATAAATAGCTAAGAGAAACAACTTCATTTATCAAAATCGTGCTATGACATTTCAGATTATTTTTGAGATCATAACTATACAGAAATTTCAGTCTTAAAGAAAAGAAAAAGAGAACCAGAAAGGAAATAAAACCACACTGTTGTTGTTTTTAAAACAAATATTCCATGCAAAAAGAGGGTTGTGTTAGAAAAGTAGGTAAATGATATGCAGAATTGAATGTGAGGTACCAGATGTTGTACTACATGATACTCAAAATTCATAACTATTTCAGAGACATTTGTTTTGCTCTGAGTCATTGCCTTTTGAGGAAAAATAAAGCCTTTAAAATTTAATTCTGATAAGATAGAAACGTAGAAGACTATGGAAATAATTACCTGCATATACAAAACTGATATTTGCACTAAAGTGTATACACCAGCTTTGCACATAGTAATATATATGTGTATCTGTTAAACATAGATATATAATATTTTCTATATATAATAATTTGCACTGTAATTTCAACGTCTTATCTTTCTCATATTCATACAATGAACAATGATACCAAGAATAAAAATAATAGCTGCTTAATCCTACAGTACCTTATAGGGTTTGTCCTATTGACTAGCACAATATTTAATTCCTATTCAATATTGACTAATGCTCATGCCTTTATCATTATCCTCGTGACTTCCTTGGATCAAAGAGTCTCTACATCTTGCATAATCAAATAAAACATACATGAAGATTCAAGAGAATATTGCAATGTGTTAGGAAAAAAATACTTGATACTTAAGCTAAATACTTATTGTTTAACAGAATAAAGGAAAACATAGATAAAATTAGTCAATAATGCATTGTTACACGAATTTAGAGTAATATTATAATGACTATAATTACCCTTCCATGGAGACAAAGATTAGAAATGGGGAAAGATTTACAAGGTCAACTAGCAAATTCCTTCACCAAATTATAGCGTAAGTGCTTTCTCCAATCTTGCTTTAACTGACTCAAGTGTTGCAAAATATCTCTACTTCTAGAGAATTTATTCTGCTATTCAAGAGACTAATAGAACATAGTTGTCTTCGAGGCTTTACCTTAATATTCACTTTTTTCTCTGCTCATTTTTATCCCATTTTCTTAATTATGCCTCTAAGATCTACTTTAAGAATGTATGTACTTTCTAAAGCATATACTGTAAATATTTACAAACAGCTTCATATCCTTACCCCTCAGTATGACCTCCTCATTCACCTTACTCCAGTCAAGTTTGTAATGTGTTTATTTAAGCTCAAGTATTCAAGCAAAGAAAAATTATGTCCATGGAAAGGTCATACTGGGGGTAACGACAGCAAAGTACTTGCCGAAGTCCCTTTCATTTACAAAAATAAAGATCTAGCCAAATGGTCCAGACATGCTGAATATTTTAGTTGTGAGTGTGGCTTATATAAACAATTTAACTTTTTTTTTTTCAATATATGAAAAACAATTTACATGGCTTGAGTTCTAGAGGTCAGTTCAGTTGCCTCAGTGTAGAATATCTAGCATCATTTGAGGTGACCTAGGTAATCTTGCTTTATCTTTTCTAACATGCCCAGGTCTCCTATGAATACTTCATATTTACTAGTCCTTATGGACCAAGATACTGCAGGGGTTCTGATCGTATTAGGTACCTCTGTGTGTGATGACTAAATTGAGGCTAGTGACTGTAGACATGATTTGGTTTTCAAATACTAAAATTGATTTGAATTTAGAATACCAAATACTGTTAAAAGTCAGTGCTGCTTACAAAACAGACTCAACTTGGGGAAATTAGTTTATTACCAATCAAATCAGAGTAGGGTAATGAGAAAAAAGCCTAAATCACAAAACCCTTCTTTCCAGGTTCATCTTCACTGCTGATTTTCTCTATCTTACCCCACCCAGTGGCACAGAGGAACTGGGAATGGAGGTAATAGTCAGTTCATCACACGTTGCCTCAGCCTCTCCTTCCTCCACAGTGTGAGAACTCCTCATACTCTTCCCTTGTTCCAGTGTGGGGTACTTCCCACTTAAGACAGTCCTCCACGAACTTTTGCAACATGCTTCCTTCCCATGGGCTACAGGTCTTCATTAACTGCTCCAGAGTGAGTCCCTTCCACGGTCAGTAACCTTTCAGGAACAGACTAATTAAGTGTGAGTCCCTCACAGGGTTACACCTCCTGCCAGCAAACCTACTCCTGTGTGGCCTCATCTCTCCATGGTTTCATAGCTCCTGTCAGGATCCCACTCCAACACAGGCTTCCCATGGGGTCACAGCCTCCTTCAGGCATCCACATGCTCCAGTGTGGGGTCCTCCATGGGCTGAAAATGGATATATGCTCCACCATTAACTTCCATGGGCTGCAGCCTGCCTCACTATTGTCTTCACCACAGACTTCAGGGGAATCCGTGCTCTGACACCTGGAGCATCTCCTCTCCCTCCCACTTCACTGTCTGGCCTTGGTGTCTCTCACATATTTTCAATCCTCTTTTTAGCTGCAATTGCACATTTTGCTTCCCCTCTGCTTAAATATGTTATCACAGAGGTGCTGCCACTGTCACTGATGAGCTTGACCTTGGTCAGCAGCAGATTCATCTTGGAGCCGGCTGGCATTGGCTCTATTGACCGTAGGGGAAGTTTCTAGCAGCTTCTCACAGAAACCACCCCTGTAACCCCCCTGCTACCAAAACCTTACCATGCAAATCTGATACAGATAGTCATAATTGCACAAGTGCCTCATTCAGAGCTATAAGAATATTTGATTCAGACTTAAAGTAACTTTAGGTCTTCTCTTTGGAGTTATTTTGAAGTGTTACTTCTGGATTATCATTTTGTGGAATGTGATTGATTAGAGATGTAATTTTGACCTAGATAGTATTTATTATCATGTGTGTGTTTTTTAACAGCAGAACACAAATTACGCTGAAAAAACTCCAATGATTTGCTTGAATTTTTAAATGTATTTTCTTCATCCCTCATATGAGTTTATTTATTTATTTGCTCCAAATAATAAAGTAAATATGTTTAATCAGATTAATTTCTGAATATTTAACGCATACGAGAAAATAATCATCTATTGTCAGGCATGTTTTACACAGGCATTGTAGTTTAATGCATTGAGTACATTAATTTTGAATAATTATAGATGCAGGTCTCATCCAAACAACAGAGGGAAAAAAACCAAACCCAGGGCATGTGTGTGATAACGTTGTTCAAATGAATGCTATTTCTGTGTGTCTTGGCAAACATGAATAAAAAGTAAAAAAAAAAACCAGTCAACCAAATAGAACCCCCCTCAGAACAGAGAAAATAACAATCAGAAGAAAAAATGCTGCCAGAAGAAGAAAAATAAAACGCACCATAGGCTATAGAGCTACCTCAGCTTATTACTCCCGTGACCTGGTAAAACAGAAGGTTTATTCTGCAACTCTTATTACTGGAAGTAAAACTGGGGCTACAAATTAGCCCCCACATTTAATCTAGGAACTTAATCTGACATCTGTTATAACTACTGCATCCCTATGGTGTCACATAAATAATAATTACAAGCATCTTCTCTAACAAACTTCTCTGTTTTCCTTTGCTGCATATATTGACAGCTGTTTCACTTGAAGGTAATTTCTTCATGTGGCTATACCATAGAAAATTCTCAGGACAGTAATTATTTTGTTTTACCACTCTACAGCCTTATCACACATTTTAGAAGACTAAGATGAATCACTTTCATGTCCATTGTATTGAACTATTGACGCTATTGACGTTACCATTGTTAAATTCTCCTGTATTGATGGTCCGCCAGCATTTTTGATGTTAGTATGTAGTTTGGCATTTGACCTTCAGTTTCTAATATATTTGTATTGATTCTGCTCTATTTGCTTGGTTGATAATTATACTTAATTGAGAAGTATCTTTCGTATTTTGAAATAGTCATAGACATTTAAACTAAGTTATTTCACTGTAATTCCAGTTACACAATGATGTCATTCAGATTTATATTTTACTCCCAAGACCAGCATTGACTCCGCTGTTGCAGAAGTGTAAAAGTTTTACTGTGCATAAAACTATCAACACAGCAATATTTTTTTAGGTAAATACAGATTTCAAGAATTTATATTATTGAGTCTTCAACAGCTTAAGAGTATTGTTTACTATACATTAACAGTGTATAAATGTTTTTTCCTGAAAGCCATAAAATCCATGATGATTTTATAGACAGATAATTATATAGACAGAAAAAGAAGCCATTTCTCCTTCATTCAAAACTTGGCTATTACTGTATACGGGTTTTTTTCTCTCTAATTTGCATAATAATGATAAGATTACTCCCATGTTTCCCTTAACATTTAACATCCAGCCCAGTTCACTTGTGTTTTCCCTGTCTTGAGAATCAGCTACTGAAATATTCTGTCGGCTGATTTGCTTGACAAATCCTTTTGGCTGAACTTTAGTATGCATAGGAAACAGCTGTTCAATTACTGACAATTACTAAAAAATAACCCAAGTAATCCACAAATCACTATACTGTTTGCTTTTCGCCCTTTGCTGACAATGGTACTTGACTAAGCAGTGAAAATTTTTCTTCCCAAGACGCTTCATCTTGTAGAGGAGCACATAAACAAAGACTGTGCATCCACTTCAAACGCATATGAGGGAATAAAAGATTACGGCGATACTATTTATAAAACATTCAGCCACACGTTGCTGAACTGTTTTCCTGTGATGTGCTTTGAATGGTCTTTTTAACTATGACTATAGAGTTTCAACATGCATGTAATATGCACCATGAAAAATAACAGCTTTGCGTTCAAAGATATATTTAAATATACATGTTGAAAATTAGATCATAATATTCTTCAATGCAAATGCATCTCCTTTGTGCTAAATCTTGTAATCATTACTCTAATCTTATCAAGACTCAACATAAAAAAAACTCATGGAAAGCTCTCTATATTATCTTAAAGGTAAAGAATATAATCCAATTAATTGTTTTCATATTATATGACAAATACAGTTTCATGATGATTTTTTTTTTTTCTAACTTATTAATGTTATTAGCTTTATATCTAAAAAATATGCTCTCTTTTCAGTTTCTTCAGTTGGTGAGATGAATAGACAAACATATGCATGCATGTCTCATACATGTAATACTGACATGCTTATGACTAGTGGATGTTAAATTTATATTTTACTCCTGTCCATAATCTTAAATTGAACTTTCAACAATTAAATTGTCAACTCAAAGAAACCCTAAAATATTCCCAAAGAAAAAAATATTTCTCTTCCTAAAGTTATTGATCTTTTTCTTTTACTTTCTATCTGTTAGAACATTTTTATCCTTCTTATCTATAGTTAGAACTTCTGAGATGACTTTTCTATCTAAAAAAAGTCCCAAAAAACCCAACCGAAAAAAAACAAAAACCCAGAACTGCATTTTCCCCAAAAATCAAAAATACAGCTTGTCTGTCAAGACAAAGGTTTATTTACCAAAACAGATATGAGATCTGAGCAGCCAATAACATCATTATTCAAATAATTAACCTATTGATTAGTGGCTCTCTGGATCAGATAACCAATGTGTCCTTGATACTCAGGGTCATGGAATTCCTTCAAGTTCCTTCTTCACTTTAGTGAATTCAAATCTTAGCATGAGCTTCTTTGTTTACAACCCTTGCTGTGTGGTTCTACAAACTGATCCCCATTGCTAACATATTAGCACTGTTTTCAGATCTTTTTTAATACATGATTAGCAATCTGACCATGTAAATTAAGTAACAGAAGAAAATCATAAAATGCCTCATTTGACATTCTCCACTTACTTACGTGCAATTTTTCCATAAGCTTATTTAGCATAAAATTTGCAACTGCAATGATGGATATTTATGTCAGTAAAACCAAGATTTGAGCCTGGATCCTACTTACATTGATTAAAAGCACTGACTGTTTCATGTAGCTTTTAATTTCTAATGCCATCCACTGTAAAGTAAAATCCAGACTGCAAATGACTCTGCATGTCACAGTTCAAAGAGAACATCAGACCACTTCCCCATCAGTTTCAGGAAAAATCTGATTGATGTAGTCTTTCACTACGAGAAACTATTGCCAACTTTCAAGTTCCACAGCCAGGACAGGCCTACAATAGCCAGTTATAAGACTATCTTTAAAGACCTATTTGGTTTTATCATAACCATCCCAAAAGCTGCTTTTATTCAAAGAATACTTTACTTTTTAAAATTATTTATTTATTTATTTTTATTTTAACTGGCTATTAAAGATATATTTCACTCTCAAGGCATAAATATTTCTCAAAGAAACAGTTAAACCATCTCTGATCTCTCAGTTTTAGAAAAAGAAAAAGGAAATATCAAAACATCTGTGACTGTCAGAGATTCAGGTTTTCTGAGCACAAAATTTGTCTTACAGATGATTATATATGAACTTCTCCTCCATCTTTAATCTATCTGTGTTTCAAACTACCTGTGTTTTGAACTCTACTCTGCCTAAGAAGATAATTACCCTTTCTCTAACTCCTCTTTCTCTTTGCCTTGCTTTCCTCTCGTCTCATCTCTTTATCACATAAAAAACTCTTTCTGTCGAAGACTGCCTAACTGATATATAACTGAGTAAACTCTGCATGTTGTTATCATCTTGTATTTCACTTTTAAATTTATTATCTCTATTTCAGACCTTAAGAGGGATTTGCATGCCCACAAGCTTGGATGATTTTTTCTCAGTTCAGTTGCCAGTCAGTCCAGTAAAGTGATACTGCCTCTGATGACAGATTTTCTCTCCTACCAATAAAACCAATTGATTTAAAAGACACATAAGAAATAAGATAGTATACTGTAGTTATCCCAAGTCTGGTTTATGCGTATATTTTTGAGTGAATATCTATCTAGTGCTAAGCAGAAAAAACAATGATTTTATTATTTTTTATTATTATTATTTTAAAAGTATGATCTACTGTTCCATATTTGAGAAGGAAAAAGAGTGACAGTTCTAATAATTAGTTATTTCTAATATCCAGTAATGATTCATGTAAGATATTCAACTTTTCTAAGCAAAAAGCTTGACTGTTTTTATTGACCTGCTCAGGAATTTATTTATGACATAATGATTTAAGTCAGTATGCACAAATACAAGAAAAGAATTGGTATTCAGCAAAGCCTAAGTAGCCCAAGAAGCATATAGACACTACAATTCAATGGTAGACTCAAATGCATTCCAAGGTCAATATCAAGATGTTCTGTTCACCTGAACATGCACAAATTCAAGGATCTAGAAATATCAAACAACACATAAAGAGAGATGGCAATTTTTGAGCTCTAAGTGTTAATTGTCAATAACATTTTGGCTTACAAATTTTTGTTATAAAACCTCCAAGGGACTCCTAAGATATTTAAATATAGATTGGGACAGTTCTGCTAACATATGGTCATAGTGATACTTTTATTGTAATTGTATTTAAATTGCCCTCCTCATTCTAATGATAGTCTCAAAAGTAATGAAAATCTGTTGCATATCATTAGGTTTTTTTGCAAGTTTTGCATTATTATTATTTATAAATCTTTTATACTTTACTGATAACAATTTTGTTTCAATAAAAGCTGATTAACTATTTAAATGAGAGAATTGTTAGTGAGGTACTGAATTTTCATCTAAATTTCCACTGTTTCTTTAGGCAACTCTTTAGACTATATTCTGAGTGAAGGTAAAACTGCAGAGAGATATTTCCATTAACTGTTCTTAATGTCACTAATGATTTTCTATACATACAGAAGGATGCTATATAATCTTTGTGTGTGTGTGTATTTTAGTGGCTAATATATGAAACAAAGGGTATATTTTGAGAAGTCAAGTTCCATTTGGATTTTAACAAGGACAAAAAAACCCCAACGAGCTACTTCCTTTTTATGCACAAGTTATCCTGGAGAGGTGTTAGTCTCCATTACTGGAGGTCTTCAGGAAGGTCTAGGCAAAGGCCTTGTAAATAGATGTTTACAGTAGAATGGCTTGGAGCATTTCCTAAAGTTACTTCCAACTCCATGGTTTTCCACGTTCATCTCTGTAGAAAAATAAAAATGCATTAATTGTAAGCCAGCTACTCAGTGATCCTTATGGATCATAATAGGTTCTTTGTTCATTTATCTGTGAAACAATTCAAAATTCCCTTTAAATCAGTAGAAAGAGTCCTTTCGACCTCTGTAGCTTTTACATTATTTTTTTCCAAATGCAATAAAATCTGATGAAGAGATAATGATCTATGAAAATTTAGATAAAGAAATAATGTGCAGTGTAGGAGATCAGCAGTCTTCCCTAAAGTATGCATTTTCACATGCTGAAATCGAAATAGGTATTAGTAATAAGCATTCAAATAAGACAGAACATATGCAGTAAGCAGAAAAATAATAAAAAAAAAAAATCCATTAGAAAATGCTGAGGATCAAAAAAAAATTACAAGAGTTAAAAATTTAAATGGGATTTCAAAGCAATTTGTGTCTAAATTGAAAATTACGTTCCTTAAGCTCCAAATTCCAATTCCATGAGATGATGCTTATGCTCCATAAACACTATCTATTTCTTCTAATGCCTGGAGGTGCACCTTTACAGATACCATAATAGATCCGTCAACTTATAAGTTCTCCTGGCACCTAGGTATTGTGCTGCCAAATCCTTATCTACCCTCTTCCAGTTTCAAACCATTACCCCTCCTCATTTTACTACAGGTCTTTGTAAAAAGTCTCTCCTCAGCTTTATTGTAGGCCGCCTTCAGATACTGCAATAAGGCTTTGTCTTCTCCAGGATGAGCAAGCCCAATTTCCTCAGCTTGTCCTGGTGTAAGATGTTATCTTCATCAATGTGCAATTAAAACTGATGTACATAGAGTTAAAAAAAAAAAAGGAAAATACTACTTTATTCTGTGGCAAGTGGAATAGTATTTTGACATTGAAGTTGCTACTGTACAGGAGAACTATGTCAGACATAGGCAAGCAAAGTTATAAAAACTATAAGACAGACCTTGAAATGGTAAGAACCAGTTTGACATCCTCTAGAGTGTAGAAGATAGAATTTAGTAATTTTGGAAATAAGTGTACTATATGAGCTCCTCTTTCTTAACTCAGTTTCTACAGTTTGATTACACATTGTTCTACTTCTTGACATTACTGAGCTACCTATCATTTTGTAAAATTAAGTTTTTTAGATGATTAAGGGATCTACCAAAGAAATTTTAAACAGTAATACTTACTAGAATGAATCTAAAATACTTATTGCTTCAGCATAAGTTTTCTTTTCTCTCTCTCTTTTTTTTCTTTTCTTTTCTTTTTTTTTTTTTTTTTTTGAAGCAAATAAATGAGAAATGCTCAGGAGTAAGTTATATTATTATGATTGTGAACACATTACATAAACAGAGTAATATGCATGGGTAATGTACAAAGTATTTAATTACAGACCTACCATAAAGAAGCATAATGCATTTTCCATAACACTCATGTACTTCTGTGGATGTGTATGGCTACTGAAGTGTAATACACAACCTTGCGAGCAGGGAGACAGATGTCTGTGGAAATGGCTACCCGAAGAGAAAACATCCTGTACAGAGAGGCATTGAAAGTCAGCATGTCTAGATAGAAACATGTAAGAAACTCCTCTGGATGGTCATAAATGTTCATTCCTGCTCAGATGTATAATGAAGATAACACATTTCTGCTCACTTGGAATTGCAAGGAGATGTTCTCAGCTATTTAGGGTCATAACCCTGAAACCATTGCTGAAGTTAAAAACTTACAAGCTTTTAATAAGCTGAGGAAAAAACAATAATTGCTTGGAAGAGTGACTAAAATGAAAAGAGCAGGGTGATTAACAGAAAGGATCTTGTCTGACAGAGACTGGGTATTCATTTGCAGGTATTTCAGGAGAATAAAAACAAGGGAAAGACAAAGGTGGATCTGTGATGAGAGATTTTTTTTTTTTATTTGTCCTTCTCTGAGCAGAACTTGGTCAATATTTTTTTGTTCAGGTTTGGGTTTAATGTTACAATGGGGTCTGACATATTTCTGTCAGAGAAAGACCTTTCAATATTTGTTTGCAGACCAAGATACGATTTCCCAGTTCAAATAAAATAACAGCACTGTACAGTTTGGTTTTGGGTTGAGTTGGGTTTTTAACGTCAAAAGCAACAGAGATGTCATCAGCCAGCTTAAATGTTCATGTGTATTAGGGCATGGCATAGGCCATGAGCTCCACATAGGCTAGGGGCTAGGAGCCAGGATACTCCCTTGGTTCTGTCAGGGCAGGGCCAGCCCCAACCATCAGAGACCTCTGTGGAGATGGGGATCAGGCTAGGCTGAACCACTGGGATCAGGCCTGGACTCAAAGGTCTGCTGTTTGCTGGCAGACCTGTGAGGCAGTTGGGCTGAAGCCCTGACTACCCTCATGATACATATACATACTGACTATGTATATACAGGCTGAGGTATCCTGTTGTTACATGCATGTTGGCATGGTTTCCAGAAAAAAACAACAAAACAAACAAAGAAACATCAAATGGAAGGAAAAGACAAGAAGAACATGACAAAGAGGAGACACCAGTCACCACTGATACATAGAAACACCCATCTTGGTAACTTTTTAAGTGCACATGATGCCAAATGCACATCATTAACGTGCTGTTGAGAAAAGGATATGTCATTGCTAATAAAGTATTAGTTGTTACTACTGAGGTTCAAAAAATAAGGGACATACATTTTCTTGTTGTATAATTACCTAAACATGAAGTAGGTAATAAAAGTATAATTTCATTCTTATAAATCAAAAGGAATAATTTAAGTACTTTAATTAGCAACTGACTAGATTACTACCACTATACTAAAATAAATGTCAATTAACATGCTAATTTTTGGCAATTAATTGATATCCAATCAATGCACTATTGTTATTTTGTTAAACATCAGTTAAATCCTAAAGCTCTTTGCAAGTTTAATTTATCAGTTGCAGAGTAAAAGCACATTTATTGCTGGCATGGTTGGATTAATTATAACACAACTAGATTAGGTTGGTATTACTTTTTAACTTTATTAAATCTAATTAAAAAGGTTATGTGTTTAGTGTACAATAAACAATTAAACTAAATTAAATAGTTGAATTTCATTAACTTTTTAAAGTTTCATCCAGCTTTGTGCAATGTTATAGAACTAGTATTTCAGGCCTAAGACCTAAACTGTCTGCTCCTCTTTTGTCATTGACAATTATATTTAAAGACTTGTATGACATCAAGACCAGAAAGCTACTTTTTTTTTCCAACCACATCTATCCGTCATTGCTTATCATCATCTTCTTATGATAGATCATTACACTTTTATGTTCATGAAAAACTCCTCTATGTGGGTTGATAGATACCTTCATGCTTATGAGTATTTAGATACTAAAACATTTGTTTTGTGATAAATTATTCGAAGGAAGTTATATATAGCAAAGCTTGCCTTACCTTACTCTGTACAGAACTGATTAAAATATAATGGTTAACAAAGGTAGTTGAGAATTACATTCTATATATTTTGCCATGTGTTAGAATACACACTTTTAACTACAAATGCATTTGAAGTTGGTACAGAGTTTACTATATATAAGTACCCTAAAAGTGACTAAATGATACTTCATTCAAATATTTCTTCCAGTTAGTGTTGCAAATAAAGTGACTGGAAAGATAAAGAGATTAAAATATGCATCAAATTAAGATGCAGACTGGTTAAGACAGCTAATAATTGCTTTTAGAATCTTCTTTCTTGACATTGGAAGTTTCGTACTACTTTTTTATTTACTTTTTGGAAACTAAGCATTTCACTTTTATTATTGCTATTATTATAATTGATTTGGATTTCTTTATTATTACACTATATAATATAGTTATATATTTATTTATAGTTCATCTTATAAGAGGAAATAATAAGAATCTAATCCAATATTCCTATTATGCATGTATATAAAGACATACTTCTGTTGTGATGGATTTGCCTAATTCGTGTTTTCTTTAATTGCTATGAAGAACACACCTAAGAGCAGAAATATTATTTTATGATATTTACCTTGCTGTTTAGATTTACAATTCATGCCATAGAATTAGGAGTGGAATTTTTTTAAATGAGTATATTTATAGAAAAAATGTGCTAGAATTGTGTTTTAAAACGCTAATTATTGCTTCAAAGACTTTATAAACGTTATTAATTTATTCGTGTATTTAATTGAACAGCATAATTGGATTGTAACAGAATGATAGATTCAAGTGACAGTCTTTTGTTTATATAGTAGGATATATGAATCAGTAACCATGTCTTCAAAGCTCTTCTATTTCTAGTTTTGTTAGGTTGCTGAAGTTTGTGCTATATGTCCATAAATGCTGACACAATCTCAGCATAAATCCTTTATTCTTTTTAGAGCGTAAAGCTTTTCAAATGTAATTTATTTGTATATATATATATGTATATATACATATAGACATATGAGTCATATTTAAATGCAGACAAGTTAGAACTGAGTTAAATTAGATATTGCCATAACTAGACATCCATTCATTTTCAGGAAAACTTCTATTCAGGATATTTTCCCCCTAAATAAATGAATTAAAACGATGCATCAGATTAAATAAAAAAGAATGTGAGTTAAATTGGTCTTAAGCAAGTAAATCAAGTTTTTATAACTAGTTTTTATTTTCAATTTGTTTCTTTTTCTTTTCAAATATGTAAGAAATGAATTAAAACTAGTTTTTATTTTCAATTTGTTTCTTTTTCTTTTCAAATATGTAAGAAACATATTCCTTACTAATTTCAGTATGCATTTTAAAACAGTTGCTTTATACATGGAGGAATTAACTGCCAGTGATGAGTTTTCCTTTTTAACTCATAATAAATAATATCTGAAAAAGTCTTGGAGGTTGTCCAGAGATATGAATTGCCTCTTCGCTTCCTTCTGACGCAGCACCTAGGGTCAGTTTGTTCTTGATCAGTATGTGAGAAAACATACAACATGGTAAATAATTACCCAAGAACCCACCAGTTCATGAGCCCAAGGCTTCACAGTCCTCCTGGCACCTCAGTGCTCCTCACTTTCCCAAATAAGAACCAGATGGCTGAATCTTGAGGCTATCATCTGTACACTCGCTGCTATAATCAGAGATATTATTCCAAAGATATGTATTCTTCAGATTAGCTGGACTCACATCCAACATTTTTAGGGTGAAAATATCAAAATAAAAGATTATGTTTCAGTTACAAGTCAGTAACAAGTTTGCAAGAAAAATACAATAATAAAGTTCTATATGAACGCTTAACAGCATCAATTATTCCTACCTTTCCAGGAAACCCTCTCCTATCTCCCAAGTGATGCAGGTGAAGGAAACATTTTCCCATTGAATCTGGGAAAATAAGCAACAGTGTTTAGATTGAAGCTTCCAATGAGGACAACTCTTGTTAACAGCCATCCAAGGCATATCTTGAGGCCCTTTGACTTCATTCCAATGCAAATGAACAGTTTCAGCATTTGTAGAAGAACCTGTGAGAATTTTCCTCTCACCAACAACTTTGCGAATATTGCTATACCATAGGTTTAACTGGTTCCCAGAATTTGAGAGAGCAGAAATTATGAGCTCCTTGGGTTTGTATTCTCCTTGACAGTTTCTGGGTGGATGCTGTTATTCCACTTACTTAATCTTATTTTCACTTCAAAATATCTGCCACGGCCTTGAATGCAACAACAGGCTCTTCAGCTTCTTCTCCCACAGGGATTTAGCTGCTGATGCTCAAGGCTAGCTGTGATATGACATTCATGCGTAACTTTGGATCATATTTAAGTCAAAAGAGCTATGTGAGAATGAGCTGTGAGAAGCCTTTTGTGGATCTTATTGTCTCCCTCCCCTCTCCTAGGATTCAGAGTTGCATTTGAGTTTGGATTGTCATCTGCTGACTTAACTACTTGCTCTGACCTTGGACCTCATTGCAGTAGTTTTGCCCGGCAACCAGAAAGCTGTTGGCTGACTCTGGTTGTGATCCTAAGACCTACTCTGCTCTTGCTCAGGTGCTGCGGGTCTGTGTTGCTGCTGCTGAGAGCACTGCCCTGCTTACCTTGTTGTCACTCTACTCCTGGGTCTCCAACCCTTCTGGAGCAGCCCACTCTTGATGTTCCCTGACAATGTCAACAAACCTGAAAGTTTATCTACTTTTTCCTTTTCCTCAAAATTATATGGATATTGTGGAAGTACTTATCACCTTTGGACAAAATGCCAGACCACTTACTAATTCAGATAATGTACTGTAGATGACCTAAGAAAAATCAATTGACATTTATTTTTTTCACCCTAACAGCCAATCCTGTTGTATTTTTCAAACTGGGCTCTTTCTTTTTAGGGAGGTAGGACTTTTTTTCTGTGTGTTTGTGATGTTGTTTTGTGGGATCTTTTTTTGTATTGTGCTTTTTGTGTTGTGTTATGTTTATCACCTAAGCTTTAAACTGATGTTTAAAAAAGAGAAATAAATACAGGAATAGAACAAACAAGCTTGGCACTTCTAAATCCAGCTCAGTAAATCTGTGGACCACACTAATTTTAGTCAAGAAGTCAGTTTTAGTTCTGGAGCAGACTTCAGATACAGTGGAGTAATTTCATTAAAGCCACCCTACTAAAGCTGCTCTATTCAGGTAGATTTGCTCGGATAGAAAATATAACTGATGGTAGAACTGATAGCATTTACTGTTCTTAATAACGTAACTAGAAGAAAATGATTTAAACGTGAGTCTTATTACTGGCTTCACTCAGAAGTCATGTGCAATCATAGCAATGGTCTTTAAAACGTGAAAATAAATTAAAATATGATTTTAACAATAAGTATTATCATAATTGTATCTGAGTGACTAGAGGAAAAAATATTCTTAAAGTGTTGTCATAGTTTAATCATTTATTAATTCTCTTTGACTTTATCCACACTATCTAATTTTATTCTCATGTATTAAAATATTTTGATAGTGTGAATCTTGGTAGAAAATTAATTTCAGGTCTTCGGATTTATTTTATGATGCAACAAAATATGTCTGTGACAAAATTAATTTCATTTAAAGTAGGTTCAGTGACAGTCTTTGAAAGCTATATTATCCTATGAAGATGCAGATAAAAATATAGTAAGTCTAATATGATGAATCAGATATATTAGACACTTGCTATAGTCAGTTCATTAGTTCTAACCAAGTGGCTCAAGGATCTTAACAGAAAAGAACCACAAAGTCATTTGATGTAAATCAGCAATGTAAAAATGTGTTTATATTTTTAAGAAATTAAAGAACTTAAACTAAATGACAAAAACCCAAAGCAATTCCTTTGTATTGTGAACTTCAAAATCTGAAGTGAGTTTATTCAAAAGTTCAAGTAGCTTTTTAATGTAAAAGACTTTGCAAGAATCACGATCTTTTTATGAATAACTGATAAATTACAAAATAGCTAAATTTGGAAAATCTGTTATCCACAATGCACTGATATTCCTGTTGTCTTCGTCTTGCAAATCCTGGACCATAATTGGTGTTAAAAACAGATGTTTGTTAGTGGGAGGCCAAATCCAGCAGCCTGACAGAGAGGATATTGCTGCAGCTCTATGCCCACAGGTCCAACCAGCAGCAAGGCTGAGCACACAGACACAACAGACATTCAGTGTTTATATACATGGCCACACACGAGCCACACTGACCAACACAGACAGACACACAGCTTTCTCACTAACAGCACCAGTGGCTTTATCCCGATCCCATCCGGCTGAATTTGATGAAGGTCAGTTAGTGGAAAACACATACATATCTTTATGTTTGTATATATTTTTGTATATAAAGAAACATAAATGCACACACATATGCATATATACGTACATATGTATTTCTCAGGCCCCCCTTCAGGGCTTCGTCCCATAGGACTCTGCCAAGCAGACCCATGAAGAGATCAAAGTATGCTCTCCAGAAATCCAGAGTGGTAAGCTAGCTGCACACCCTCCTTGTTGCCCTGAGGATCCTGAATTCCAACATTTCATGGTCAATGCAGCCAAGGCTGCCCTCGAGCCTCACATTATCCATGAGCTCCTCCTTGTTGGCGAGAACAAGGTCTAGTATAGCACTTTTTCTTGTCGATTCCACTCAAAGAGTTGTGATCAATGATTGCTTGATGTCTAAGTGGCTACTAGTAACTACTGATGTACCTCAGGGGTCGATACTGGGACCGGTGGTGTTTAACATCTTTCTTGGTGACATGGACAGTGGGATCGAGTGCACCCTCAGCAAGTTTGCCAATGACATCTGACTGTGTGGTGCAGTTGACACACTGGAGGGAAGGGATGACATCCAGAAGGATCTTGACAGGCTGGAGAGATGGGCCCATGCAAACCTTATGGTGTTCAACAAGACCAAGTGCAAGGTCCTGCACCTGGGTCGAGGCAGTCCCAAGCACAAGTACAGGCTGAGTGCAGTATGGGTTGAAAGCTGTCCTGAGGAGAAAGACTTGTGTGTGCTGGTTGATGTAAAGCTCAATATGAGTTGGCAATGCGCACTGGCTGCCCAGAAAGCCAACTGTATCCTGGGCTGCATCAAAAGAAGTGTGGCCAGTAGGTTGAGGGAGGTCATTCTGCCCCTCTTCTCTGCTCTAGTGAGAGCCCACCTGGTGTACTATGTCCAGCTCTGGAGCTCCCAACACAAGAAGGACATGGGTTTGTTGGAGCAGGTCCAGAGGAGGACCGCAAAGATGATCAGAGGGCTGGAACAGCTCTCCTATGAGGACAGGATGAGGGATCTGGGTCTGCTCAGCCTGAAGAAGACTCCACGGACATGTGGCCTATCAGTACCTAAGCAGGACCTACAAGAAAGCTGGGGAGGGAATTCTTGCAAAGGCCTGTAGTGACAGGACAAGGAGGAATGTTTTGAAACTGGAAGAGGATAGATTTAGATTTAAAATAGTAGGGAAATTCTTCGCTCTGAGGGTGTTGAGACACTGAAACAGGTTGGTCAGGGAAGTTGTGAATGCTCCATCAATGGATGTCTTCAAATCCAGGTTGGATGGGACCTTAAGTAACCTGGTGTAGCAGGAGGTGTCTCTGATACGGCAGGGGAGTTGGAACTAGATGATCGTTTAAATTCCTTCCAACTCGAACCATTCTGTAATTCCATGATATGTACAATGTGGAAACCTCCAGCAGCTGGACTCAAACATTCAGTTGAACCAGTATTCACTCTTTTCATGTGTCACAGAGGCACCTACACAACAAACAGCAGCCGCTATCCAAAAATGGGGTTTATTGCAACTAGGGTTGCCAGCACTCTTGACTAAACACAGGTTCAGATGTCTGTCGGGAAGTAACTACTACACAACTAATTCCTAACTTTAAGGAATGACAAATCAAAATGGGCAAACCCTCACTCATAAAAGGGGAAACCTCCCACATCAGAGTGCCCGAGATACCACTCACCCAAAAGTGTGTGGGGGCGGGGGGGCGAGGCTCACTCAATCCACAGAGACTCTCTCAATCCGTGGAAGTATCCTTGGATGGCATGTCCAAGGGGAGAGTCTGACTGCCAGGCCCACTGCTCTGCAAAGAACCAACTCCTCTGGCTCTCAGGCAGGACCCCATTTATGCCCCGGTTGAAGGTGCACTATGGTCATTCTCATTGGCTGAGGGACAAGCCCAGACAAACATGGAAGAGCCCCGACGAGACCAAACCCTGAGCCTGTTTGCTAAGGGGTGCAGCACCTGAGGCACCAGTTAAGCACCACGAGGTGCAACTGAATGGCCAAGGCCTCAAACTGCTCGGGCCGTAGAGCCAAACTGCTCAGCACAGCCGGTGTTCTCAGTCTATTTTGTCTGTGGGGGAGGCTATACCTGCCACATCATGCCAGTCTCTCCGGTTGCTGGCACTTGCACATATGAACACCTGGGGACAGAGTCTCACACACAGATACACACACAGTGAATCTCCCAGTAGCTGGCCTTGGATATGTAGTTCATCCAAGAGGCCATCCAGGATCTTTGCTCTTCCCAGGCAGTTCTCATCTAGAGACACAGGCACTGACAGGCACATACACATGCAAGCAGATCTCTCAGTTGACCCCCAGACACCACAGTATCTCCAGCAGTTGTCCAGGACTCCCTTCATCCCTGCAATAGCCATCATTTCCTGTGGTATCAGCCTCAGAAAAATAATACACTTCTCCTAGTTCCCAGGCCATCTTGCCTACTTGCTGGCTTGTCCAACTTGATCTTCACTAGTGTCCACACTCTTGCTTGAACAACTGCCCTTTTTCCAGCTGCTGACACCACCAACACACAGGCCTCTGACCACTGAAAGAGATGGAAAAGCATACAACAGTTATCTGTGTCAGATGCACCAACATAAAGAAATGAGATTATAACACAAAAAAAAACTTGAGAAGTTTCTTACACAAATGTAACAAGCTCATGAAATTATTCTGTTGCAATCATGACAATCTTGTACCAGATACACAAAGGAAAATAATGAAGAGAACAATAAAACACAACCAGTTTTTCAGAAAACTGTACAAATTGCTTCATTACTTCATCTGCAAACAGAAAAGGGATTCCAATTTCATCCCTAGCTAGATAAATTCCCTTTTCAATTTCCATGTTCTCCTGCAAGTGCTTTACTTAACTTGTTTAGAATACCTGCTGATTGAATATAGTTTTGCAGCGCAGTGCTTAGCTGAGTTCCATATGCTGTAGTTCCTGTATTTATTCCTCTTAAGTGGAATCTTCTATTCAGAATTAAAAGTTTTCTTAGTTCAATATGTAAGAATAACTATATGACTCAGAATAGAATTAATGACAGGTTACAATGATCAGTTTTCCCTAAGCTAGCTAAAAACAACATTCACCAGTATTTTGACCTGTTCATCTCTACTTGTGGTTCTCACCCATTCCCCTACCCTGCTGAGAACATTTGTGAAAAATGAATGTTAAAAATCATTTGTGAATAAAGATTTTTTTTTCCTTTCTTAAAATATATATTTCCATGTATTATAGATATAAATCAGCAATACTCTAAAAGAACTACAGGTATAAAAAGGAAAAATAAGTAAGTTGGGGGAGTGGTGGTGTTAATGAATAATAAATTTTTTTATATAACTTTTCCTGTAAGTAATTTTTTTCTAAGCTCCTATACTTGGGTCACATAGCAAAAAGTTATCTTTTTGTGCATTTATTTAAAAATCATCAATTAAATATGTGTACTATATTTTACTGGAATATTTACTCACATAAATACTTTCCTGTAGAGCATTTCTTTTTTTTTTTTTGTTGGCAACAAAGGCATTTTCTTTTACTCTTGAAAGGCTTGTGTCCCATTCATTGCTTATTATCACATACTTTGTATTAGAGTCGCCAACCTTTCCATCAGCCAAGACAAGAGTGTTAGTCATTCCAAGCCCAGCATTACAAAAGAATTGGGAAAGTCTATCCAGGTAATTTCATCTTCCCTGTGGTATCTATCAATTCTCCCCTTTTCATTAAATAAGAATAATGTCTTTGTTTTCACAGGGAGGTGTTTTCATATCACACACTCTTTCCTTTTCATGGGCTCTTACGTAAAAATGGAAAGCTGTACAATGGTGTTTCACAACCTCAGATGACAGAAAGGGCTGCTGTTTGGTGTTCAACAATTATTTCAGCTTCAATATAGTTGATATTCACAGAGTTTAATTTAAAACAAATAGGCAATAGTCATCTCATCCCTAGGGAATTGTTAAAGCATACTAAAACCAGCAATGGACAAGCAAGTCCAGACAAGACTTAGTGCTATTAGGTTAGCTCATGGCCCTTTACTAGTAATGAGAAAAATCATATTTATTAGGCTAGAACCAAAAGAGGTTGAAGCTGTTGTGAAACAGTTCTTCCCGTTGTCTGCTTATTGAGCTTTGGTTTTCATCATGGGAAGAACCTACGGTCTGGGTCCTTTATATTGTATTGTTAACAAACACTCAGTTCACAGGACAAGACTAAGGTTAAATGAAAATCCCTCATGACCTTCAACAGTCTCCATGAAGTAAAAACTTTCAAAACATCTGTATTATTTACATTAGATCATCAGCTGCCACCACTCTACTCTGTAGACTGATTCCTAGGTGCCTCACCCTAATTGCTAATATAGGTATTTTATACATGGGGTCTCCTGGGAGATTAATTTGAAAAATAGATTCCTTATCTGAACTTAAGTACTGTGCAGCCATATACTTCCTGCCCTGTTCAGCATGGTCTTATAGAGGTATGTTTGCAATTATGATATTGTATCTGTCTCACTTTTACAGCAGATGTACAAAGAAAGAATTAGGAATTTTGAGAGGACTTTTACTCGTATTAGTGTGCAGCCTTTATTTGAAACTGTAGTTGTCACCTTTCTACACTTACAGAAAAGCTGAAGGTAAGCGAAAAAAGTTGTATTTGAATCTTGACATAAAGGTTGAACTAAAGTGATTTTTAAGCCTTTTTGTAGAGTTATTATCCATTTAAGAATGTTTTCCTATCTGTTTTCCTGAATAGATTCTTAGTCATTTCATTGTTACTTCATTGAACTATATAATTGGCTCTAGAAAGGTGGAAAAGTGATATTGTTGTATCCCACTTTGCAGTCCTTATTATTGTATTCAGCTTTTCCACACCTGCACAAGAAAACATGTATCTGCTGTTCTGAACTATTTTGTGTAGGGAATCATCACACTGAAATAGCAGTTATTAGACAATTTAACTAGTTTGCAGACAATTATATTGTTTGTGGTTTATTCTAAAAGTGCCTGCTAATATTTTTTCTCATGGTCTACTAGAAAACATACACATCCTGCAAATTCAGAAAGAAACGCAAGATATGAAGAATGTAGCTTAATTAAACTGTGGCTTAATTATCTGATGTCCTGTGGGAAATACCCAGCAAAAATTCATATAGTCCAGTTCACCATTCATCCTCTATTTGTCTCCACCTATTTGGAAAAGATAACTGCTTTCTTGTGGTACCAGATGTAGAATACTCCAACTTTTTTAAAGAGTGCCTTCCTCTGTGGATACTCAAGGAATCAAGCCTTTGTAAATAAAAGCAGAACTTGACATCTGCCAAAAAGAGGGCACAGACAATTAATTGGTTATCCTTCCTTCTCAACCACAGCTGGTACTTTGACAGCTCTCCTCTCATATCAACCAAAAATCCGTCTGCTCTTTTGTCAAAATCCATCTGCTCCCTACTATCAGTCCTAAATACCCAGTGCAACACTTTTTGATAGGTAGTATTCCTACTTTCTTATTTGTATTCAAATATTGCTACCTGCTCTTTCATACATCTGCCTTTGTTCTTTGACAGAACCCTGCAGTCTTGATCTATGCCCTTCATATATGCCATCCAAGCAAATGCCTCAGGTATGCAGTAAAATCTATTTCCTGATAAATAAACTGTTTAAAAGATCAACGCACTGCAAAATCCCAAAATTCTAATCAATATACTGCTTATTGTAGAAGTTGCCTTGTGCTTGACTGTGAAAGAAGCATAAGCAGTGCCAAAACCAAATTCTTCCCATTAGCAGTGATCTTCAGGCACTGAAGTGCTAGGATCTTGTTGGCCAGAGAAAACTATTACTTGGCTTTCACAGTGCATGCTACTATAAGCTGAGAAGTCTCTCATATTCTCTGCTCTCTGTGATGCAGCAATTCAACTGTGCGATACTACTTTGGACATTCACATCATCTGAAAACATCTAGTACTATTGACAAGCACATGGAAGCTGCTTGTCATTTATCCTTTCAACCACAATGCCATGTAAGCCTTTTTTTATTTTTCTTTTTTTCCAGTTTTCTACATTGTTTCTGTGTCCCTATTTTGAATTGTGTAATAGTTATCAACACTGGAATTGGGCAAAGCCTGATGAGGGTAAAATATATTATAAACATCTGAGTTAGAAAAAAGTTGGGGAAAAGTAATTTAGATTGTGTATACATGCAAAGAGTTGGAAACAGTTGAACAAATGAAGCTCTTGGGTAAGAAAACTTACTACTTGAAGTGCATTTGCACCTTTTAAAAGGTTTTAATATAGTACTTTTAAAATGTATTATGAACATACATTCCTTGCCTGTTTCTTCCTAGCGATGTAGGAGATGCCTCTTATCTCTTCAGCCAATAGCTATACTATAGCTATACTAAAGCATATCCTGGTCAAGATGTGACCTGTGCCAGATCTATGACACTGACTTACATCTTTCTTAGATGTAACAATCCTGGATTTTTTTTTTTTGTTAGACGGTTCCAAGGAAAAGTGAAAAATACTAAAGGTTCTCAATTAATTCTAAAAGTATCTCTTTCTGTACAAAATTTAAAATGGTTACTGAAAAACCCAAAATGGAATAACTAACCACCAACACTTTATTTGCATGGAAGAATTACAAATGACGGGGGGGAAAAGTGGTTTTAAATATCATTTATTCTTAATTAATGATTAATGAGCTCAAACTGCTTATTACTGAAAACTATAATAAATCGCGACTTTTATGTCAGAAGAAATTGTGAAGAAGAAGTGTTAAGAGTTAAAACGGTTGCACACACACTTCACTGTATACATGCCTGCAAAGACAGTACACTATGAGCACAGAGCTACTGGGGTCTATATACATGCAATTTGTTACAGCAGTATGTTAGAATACACTACAATATGCCTACATACCTTTATATAATTCTTTGATTTATTATTTCCTTATATATTGCAGTTCTAAGAGCAGTCATTTGTGACCTGGAGGTCAAGTACATCGCAGGGTTGTACTTTTCCATTCTAACAGTAGTTGCAGTAATTTAACTGGGAAAGACTGAGTTCTTTATAGCAAACTAAGTATTCAAATATATTTTGGATTTTATTTGTTCCTATGAAAGTTATAATGATATACTCCAAAAACTTCTTCACTATTGGAAATTATGCTACAAATACTGTAGCCCAGTTTATAATCACATTGTTCAAATCATTCACCATGCAACCAGTCTTACTAACTGAAACATTGCTTATAACCAAAGATGTTTTGAATATTTTTTTTTAATAATTATGTGAAGCTAAGTCCTTTATTGCAGAGCAGATCAGATGAGTTAGTTCAGATATTTTTTTTTCCAGTAATTCTTTAATTTTTAATAGCACTGTTTGACATCTCAGTCACATGACATTCAGTTACTGTTTTCATAAGAATCAAGTTTAGGTGTTTTTTCAGACATTACCTGGTGAAAGCTGCAGAGGAAGTTTGGAAAAAATTCTAGCTTTTCCAGTAATGGTACAGAGTGTTTTTAATTAAGCAATCAATGTTTTCCTTTTCTTTCCTTTGATTCTATCTCTGATGCTGCTATCCTCCAGTTCAATCATTATTGACCCATAATAATTTATTTGAAAGTAAAATATTTCTTCTATGTATGAAGTAGACTGTCTATGCAGATTTTTGTATCACATATTTTATTTACACTGTCAGAGAATTTTCTGTAGTTAAATGTCTTTGGTCTAATATTGGAAACAAAGAACAGGACATCTTGCTATGAGTGAACTAAAGAGTTTGGAAGAGAAAGACAAATTGTGATTTGGGAAACACTGGAGGTGAAAGGCTTTTGTACATGACAATACTTATCCATCACCATTAACTGACTTCTGTAGAGGAGATAGATTGACATAGTATCTGTTTTAGTTATGTCCCATGGGTAGTTTAGCTACATCTGATGCTCAAGAGGCTGCAGATGAGTCCAGCAGTATTTATACTCAGAAATAAGTCATGCTTATATCGGTTTTCTAGTTTGACCTCTGTGACGTGTAACAGATACTATTTATAAGGAAAGAGCAATCTGAGCTGGAACAGTAGTAAATGGGTTGAGAATTGAGTGTTGGTTTATTAAATATTATTAAGTGATCCTCTCTTTTTTCTGCTTTTGGAATTATTTTGGTAATATTTGGTATAAATGTCATCTGATTTAATGCGATGTGAGAATATGGACTTTTCTTTTTCTTTGGTTGTATTTTACAGCACTATCCTGAATTATTCTAGTAAATAAGTTTATTAGGCAAGAGAGATCATATTTATGACATTTCTTCTAATACATAAGCTCTTCTTGAACTATAACATTTGTTTTCCTCTGTGCCTTAAACAACATTCTAGCACTTATAATAGTTATTTTTATTCATGTTACATCTCTGTTCAGCTGATGTTTTTCCTATAACTGATGTCAAGCTACTAATCTGCAGTTCTAGTATGTCCTTGGAGTTCTGTAAAATCATTTGCCATTGGCCATGAAAGTTCATTGGCTGAGTCCTTTAGCACTCTCTGATGGATTTAATCTGGCCCTCCTGATTCAAAACATTAATTTGGTCCAGGTATTTTCTCATTTGCTCTTTAACTGCATTGATGTCTGTTCTCTTATGCTTTTCATCTACTCCCAGCATAATTAATCATTTTACACAAGAGTCCTTTTGAGTGAACTGAAGCAGAGCAAGTACTTAGATATTCTACTTTTTTTTCCCCCCTCCAGTGTATTTCCTTTCTGATAATTAGAGTCCTTACCTTTCCTTTTATCTTCCCCTTTTCTCTGAAGTATCTAAATAATTGTTTTGGTTTCCTTATCTATCAGAAAAATGTATCACTACTGAAGTTTGCTTATCCACAATATTTTTTTTAAACTTCTTATCCTGAATTTGCTTACCCTTGCAATAAAATGTTGCAATTGCAACAAATTCGCATCTTTGCATGTTGTAGAACTTCTACCTCCAGAGCAGAATCATTTCTCACTTTCCATTTGTTTCATTAGTGGAACTTTCCCTTAATGTGAACCGAGTGCCATATAGACAAATTTCAAGCCTTGTAGAACAAAACACTGAAGGTCCTTAAGTTACTTGCTACTAATAGTTAGGGACTGGTTTGGGGATTTTCGTGGAATTGTGGAAAAAAAAAAAAGGCAGTGGACTGAATGTAACGTGGATATTCCCTTTGGCATGGATTTAGAATAACTATGACAGAAAGCCTGAATAGGAAGAGATTGAAGCTTCAGCACCAGTGGACTGACCATTCAGTCTGCTACCGACCAGACAGTTTTAGGAGAGGCAGAAATGTGGTTATATTATACAAGGGACACCTGAGATAAAATTCAGTATGGGTTTTTTACATTTTAAGACATGTGAATATATAAAGCAATAGTCTTCGGATTTTCCAAGTTAGCAAAACCAAGAACACGTAAACAGAATAAAACTGAACAAGAAGTGTTAACAGGTAAAATGGAATATCTCACATGAAAGATTAACTAAAAAGAAGGAATTACACTTATTAAGAATGTAATCTGTGGTTAGAATAACTGAAGAGTCCATTCTCTGAATATGGATCTGAGGTGTTCTCTATGCTATTCAGCATACATGAGACTATTGTGCTGCATTGTATAACACCAGTACTGAATGCTTTTTATACTATTATTTTCTTTAAAATAATGCATACTTTGATGGAGTACTATTTTAAGCACTTGTCTATCTTAGCTTCCTTTAATATACAAAAGAAAAGTGTCAATGAGTAAAACATTTTTAAAAAATCAATTTACTGAACTGTTTATAAATAGTAGTGTTAAATGTGACATGTAGTCTGTTTGTAGCTTAAATCTTTGAGTGTTATAGAAGAAAGAGATCATGAGTATTTGTTAAATTAGTATCTGTTGTTCCCTGCTGAGTGTGTCCAACTCTGATTTACCAGGACATGAGTTGACATTTCTTAGTATCTCAGAGTCAACTTGAGATTTACCTGTGGAACTCATTAGACTGGTAGTTAGATAGGACATAAATGACCAGTTTTGTGGCTGAAACATGAAACATATATATGTATATATATTTACAATCAGTTACTCCATATCAGTCTTTGATTCTAAACACAAACAAATGAAAAAAAATGAAAAAAAAAATCTGATAAAGATTTAAAATTACAACTTACTTATGACTTTCAAATCCCCTTATAATTATCGGATCTCTTTTAATAGTGATGTAGATATCAGTTATGTATTATTGTGTGGTCATAATTTTTATTCACAGGGATTTTCATGGATATACATGATCTATGTATTTTAATGTTTTATTTTTTAATTTTTGGTATCTGGTGCTTTGCATAAACAAAATTAGGGACAAAATGCACTGTTTTAAGTGAGGGACTTTGGGAAGTAGTATGTTTTATATACGTACCTCACAAAACTCAGGAAAGTACACTGTTCTCATGAAAGAAACAATTAGGGAAGAAACATACAAAAAATCTTTAGAACATACAGAAAATCTTTACAAGATTTCCTATAGCACTATTATCTCCTTTAGATTTCTTGAAGGTCATGATGGTTAGCCTCGTGAAGTGAGTTAAACACTAGGTTTGCATCTCAGGCTTTCTAAGCAGCTCTATAAAAGTAATCTGACTGTATTGGGCTTGGGTGAGCTGGAGTTAATGTTCCCCAGAGCAGCTCTTATGGTGCTGTGCTTTGTACTGGGACGCAGATAAGACGCCAGTGTTGTGGCTGCTGCTGAGCAGCGTTTGCACAGCACCGAGGCTGGCTTTCCAACATCTTTCCCCCCACCACCTCTAAACGGGATGGGGTGGGCAAGATTGGGGACACAGTCAAGACAGCTGACCCAA
>VWZK01022456.1:0-22766 GCA_013396935.1 Baryphthengus martii | reverse complement strand
AGCTGGACATGAGCAGATAGTGTGCACTTACAGCCCAGAAGGCAAATCGCACCCTGGAGTGCATCAAAAGAAGTACTCACTTGCAGTTCTGTGTCCAGCTTTGGAGCCCTCAGTACAAGAAGGACATGGACCTGATAGAACGAGTCCAGAGGAGGGCCACGAAAATGATCAGCGGGTCGGAACACCTCTCCTATGAAGACAGGCTGAGGGAGCTGGGGTTGTTCAGCCTGGCTCCAGGGTGACCTAATAGTAACCTAATAGGGGCCTACAGGAAGGCTGGAGAGGGACTGTTCACAAAGGCCTGTAGTATTTTAGTTTTCCAGAAACTTCTTGAAGAAAAAGTCTCGGGCAAGACACAAAAGTATGAATGTCAAATGGCTTCATGACTGTTTCACATATGTTTTCCATAGTTATATACTCATTAATTTGCCTTGTTTTGCTGTCACTCTAAATTTACTTTCCCATCTATTTTTGACAAATGAAGCTATGCTTTTACATTAAGCAGCTGAAGCTGGAGTCAGAGCCAAGGAAAACTTTTAAGCACAGCATAGACTTTCCATATTGGTGATTGATTCTGTACTTACTAATTGGGTGAACTTAGAGATTGCAAAAATGGCAGCAGACTACAGAGCAGGTAATTGTAAAATCATGCTTAGCTAGTTCAAACCTCCTCACAAAGTGTCTTTTTTGAGAAGTTATGTCTTCTCAAATACATGACTAAGGAGAGATGATTATCTAGACTGATTGATTCAAAGTTGTAGGTTACTTTTCAGTTTGACTTGATAAAATGTTTTGGAAAAAGTGCAAAAATCCTGCAGGTCCAAGAGTCAGTCATTAGAAACACTGTAACGACTGCCATTAGTTCCACTAGGCATGAGATTTACATCTGTTTTGTGCATCTTCTGCTTTGGAAAACTTTGATTTGTCAAATTGATTTTGAAGTGAACTACATGTAGATGTCTTTCTAGCTGCAGTGGTTGAAATAGGAAAGTTGTGTGTGTTGAACTTAAAGTTGTTTCTGAAGAGGTGAGGTATGCCCTCTTATGAGAAGCAACTTTAAACAAAAGGTTACGTCTGGGGACCTTCTGTTTTCGTGTTTGTTTTGGTTTGTTTTGGTTTTTTTTTTTGTGATGGTGAGACATGTCTCTGGGTCTAACACATCATAAACTGTGTCTCAAAGTTTTTCCATTCCTAGAAACATCAACCTACTCAAAATTTTACTTCCACTCTAGAGTTCTCCACAATCAGCACAGAAAGATATCAAAAATGTAAATAATACTGAAACAGCTATCCTAGTGCAAAATACGCCTCCCCGTCTATTCTTTCAGAGTGCCCTTGCCACACAAGACTGAGGTATTATCAAGGAGAAGTGGAAGATCATTGTGATTGTGGTTTTGATTTTGTAACATGAAATCTAAATATGCAAATCATTTTGGAGGTCTTGAGTATTGATAGATATTTCTCAGTATTCCATCTACACTTGAATTCTCCCTATGAGATTTTATGGAACAAACTAATTCCATGCATTTCAAGCATTTTATTGATTTTATTTTAAAAACCCAAACAAAATGCAGACAAACGTATTCTAAGGAGATATAAGTCAGAGAAAATTTGTTTACAACTTCATCCATTTACTTGAAATGAAACAATGCAAGAATCGAAGAATAGGTCGTTAGGCTCAGATGCTGAAACAGTTCAATTAATATGAGTGGCTTATTAATTTGAACACTGAGGACGTCCATTTAAGTAAATTACTTTGTTAGCTTGCTTTAAAATAAGTTAAGAAGAAATATGTTTTAGTTTACATTTTTAATTTAGGAACTCATCTTGTATCCTAGATGACAGAATCCTACACAAGGTAATGAAGGTTCAGATGCCAACCCTCATTCAGCCTTTTAGAGATACCTCCTTGGAAATAGTGAGCACTGAGCCATATGACTCATTTGCTAATACAGGAATGTAAGCAATACACAGCTCAGAACACGCACAGGTTTTGAGTTTTCCTTATTCAACAGCTAAGTTTCTAACTTGCAGGCAAATGAAATAAGGCTATTTGAGTTTTAAAACATTTTAATCATTCTGGATTTCTCACCATACTAGAAGACACAGGCACACCAGAGACACTAAAAAGGGTCTTTAATATATTTAAGAATTGAGGTAGATGTGGAGGGCTATGAAGACAGAGGTGTTGCATTAACCCCAGCGTAAGTTAACTGGTCCTGAAAGAACACACATTTTATGTAAAGTTAAAAATTTATTTTGGGTTCAGTTAAAATCTTAACAGTCTAGCTAAACAGTTATCATCATTCCAGTCATAATGGAATTAACCCTTAGAGTCTAAATTATGCAGAAAACAAAACTGCACTTATACAAGGTTTAAAGTCATTATGGAGACATATACATACTCAGACATGCATATACTCTCTTAACATCCTCACATTTTTTCCAATGTTAGGCTTACCCTTCTGTGCCCTTTCTCAGTCTTAGGGTCGAGGATATCGAACTTCACTAAGGAGTAGTTGGACAGTATGGGTTTCAGAGGGTAATCAGCACCCCAGCTCCTCCACAGGATGAAGTATGATTTTGACAGGAATATTTATTCCTCCTCATTCTAGGGTCTAATTTTACTTATTTTCTAAAATGTTCTCAACTTTGTCCTTTCTTCACTGGTCTTCATTTCTACGTAACATTCAAATTTATAACCCCTAAAAAATGTTTTGCCCTGCTCCAGGTGTCGTATCCCTTTAATGATTAATAACTGTTTAATAATGAGTTGTTCTCATACCTGGAGCCTCTGTTATCATCTCATCTATATGCTTTCAAGGCCTCTGTTACCATACTGGATTTTATTCTAGGGTCACAGTTTGTTCTACAGAGACTCATTTGGTTTTAACATTTACTAATTACAGACATATATCAAAATTATTGCAAGAATAGATGTTGCATCATACTGTTGCACAAAAGTAAGCTGAATCTAAAATAAATTAAGGAATAATCACATGGATGTTTGATAACTGTCATAACAAAGTCAGATAAATAAAGCTCCAGACAGGCCAAGCCAAATGTAGATGCAGCAATCCTGCAAACTCATCGACCTGAGGCCTTGCAGATTTTGGACAAAGATTATGGCTTTTCAATAGCATTGGCAATACCATAGTTGCTCAAGTACAAAGCTATACAGAGAGAGGAATTAAGTCTGTTCACGTCTAAAATTCCTACATCATACTTAGGGTACTTGGAATAGAGTAGAGTGTGATAGGTTTTGTTTACCATTCTAAGAATTATTTGTGTGTTTCAGCCAATATGTATTTAATGTTAATGTACAGAAATAGACTTCAATGAATGTAAGGTACAGCTCCTACTAAATGCAAAAATCTTTTCCCTCTGGAATTATACTACCATTTGTTGATCTAGTCAAGCTTCACATTTTCCTCACACAAAAAGAAGGAGAAATAGACAACTGCAAAATACGAATAGAAACAGCTATGATGTCTGTAACTGTTTGATTAATTTTATTCTGGGCAGGTGTATCTTGCCACTGAGAGGAAATGAATTTAGCAAGTGCTTCATCTTCTAATTACTGTTTAATAAGGAGGCAGAATCACACAGATGGAAATTATTTTTTTCTTTGTGAAAAAAAGAGTATCAGAGAATGTCTTCAGGATAAGTCTGAAATGCAGTTGTGTTTCAAAATATCTGATAAAGGAGCAAACTGTGTTGTTCTTCAATTGTTCTCTCCAAATGATTCCTGTGTAGTTAACACCAAGTAACTTCTCATGCTGTGCGTACGAGTTGTTTAGAACCTACATGTGCAAGAGGAGCAGGTGCATGGCCCAGGGGTCTGGAACCCGGGTTCCTAAATGTTAGTCGTTGTAGCACTTAGCATTGTGTCACCTGCATCCTCTTTGGCTCTTTCCCCAAATCCTCAGAGTTCATGGAAAACGAAGGCAGGTAAAATATTATCTTAACACTTTCACTCAGAAGTTTAGATAGAGAAATGAGATCTTCAGCTCAGTTTTATCACTCCTGAGCTGGCCTTAACCTTTTAGTTTGCAAGACATATAGACTGTCTCAGAACTATCTTTACTTTTGTTTAATTTGCATTTGTTATCAGTGAAAAAACCTGTAATTGTGCTTATCCATTAAGCATGATTGTCTAACTAGGTGTGTATTGAGTGATATCACTTAGGGTGGCATCACTGATAATCCATGAGAGAATAAAACTTTTAGATTCAGATTCTTATTTCATATAAATTTTCTCCCATGATCTTTGTTGACAGAAATATGCCACTGGTCATCCCTGCTGTAATTTGATGAAAACAGTGAGTTATATTAGGAAATGGTATATTACATATAAATTAAACATTGGAAAAAATACTCATCAATCAGAAAACATTTTTTCTTTGTGATTTAGGAGTAGTTCTAAATTTATCTATTAAAAGTAAACATTTGCTTAAATGATCTGTGAAAAGTTTTCATGAGATTTTATTAAATATTTCTTTATAAGATTGAAGACTAAGCAATCATGTTCTACATGTAGAATACCTAAAGAAACCCCAAGTTCAAATGTATGTACGAGAATCATTTTTTTCCTGTTCTCGTATAAGGACTGATAGAAAGTCAACTGAAATTTTTATTTACTTTCCACTGACTTCAGTTAGCCTCGAGGTATGTTTTGTTCTTAGCAATTTTATTGTGTTTGGGTCCATAGGCATAAAGTTATACGTTACTTAAATGTTTGAAGATTTAAGTTAAGCATTTTATAACAGCTACTTTACAGTCCATAGTGTGAAATCTCAGTTTGTATTAATACTAATTTAATTTAGAAATTATATTTCCTAAGGAATTGGGGTTTTGTTCAAAAGTTATCTGTTTCATGTGGTCATCATACCATATATTTTGATATACCTTCAGCAATTTCAAATACTTTGTCAAAAATACTTTAAATAGACTGGAAGCTTCAACTCATACTTACAGATCATGCTAGAAGATATTCTGTGGCTTTCTCTCCATCTTATTGCATATTTTGTAAACGTATCTTGGCTAAAGTTTGTTACTGGGAGTAGGGAAGTGAAGTATCAGCATTATCCCTAAAAAATCCCAGATCATTTGAAGATTCTTGTCCTCTATCCAAATATACATTCAGATTAAAGTATGTCTTCTATAAAAATAGCTTTGTATTTATGACAATTAAAATATTCCCAGACAATTCTGTGCTGTGCATTCTTATAGAAAAAAATTGTTTATGGTAGCAAAGAGATAAGAATCATCTGGATTTGGTTTATAATGGTGGGATAGTAATTCATATTAACAATGAGAACTTTTTTAGATTTAGCTAAATCTAAACTGTTTATCCTTCCAGTAGACATGCTTTAATTACTGCATAATCATTTCAATGCTTCAATTTTTTATAAATCAAAATGGCAAGACACTAGATGAATTACTTCAGAGCTTTAAACTTTGAAAAAAAAAAAAAAAGATTTTTAAAAATGTAAATTGAATCTTAAAATAAGGCTTCTATTCATTATTTTGTTGGGTTTTTGGTTTTTTTTTTGTGTCAAACTAATGAAACTTCATTTCATGTAATATATAAGGTAACAAAGGGGATATGAAATGCTTAAGGTCGTAAAATGTTTATTAGCAAAGATGAGAATCAAGATTCCTAAGCGCCATTTCAATGCTTTAGTGAAACCATTCTGCCTCATAGGAAAAGAGAGGAAATGGGGAATCAAAAAACTTAAGAATATATAACTTTTCCAGAAATAGCAATACATCCCATACTGAACATCTAGTGAGTGTCAGATTGAATCCCAACACATTCCTTTTTCAGAGATTCTCACAATGGTAAAACAGTAGAAAACAGGAATATAATTAGAAAATATCCATCCTTATTTTTTTCCCTAACCATCTTTATGGGCTACAGCTGGAGGAGATGATTATGATGAATACATGAAGTGCTGCCCATTCCATTACCTATTCTGTGTCATTTTCAGAAACAGTAGTGAGGATGGTATGATAATGACAGGCATAGCTATGGTCATCCGTTGTGGCATAATGGAGGTGTGAGTCCCTGCCATGGTGGTCTGTGCCTTCTCTTTTTATGGGAGAGTGCTCAAGAATGGCTTTAAGAGAATCAACAGCTGTATTTGTTATTGCCGAGGCTAGCAGTTCTCTGCAGGGCAGGAAATGAGTGGGTTGACCTTTTTTCCTCTGGTCATAATTTCTGATGGTTTCCCTCCTAGAAATGAGTGTAACCCATCTCTGCAGGAAATAAACTATATTATTATGGGGACAATAGATGGAAACAAAGATTGAGAGAGGAGAAGGTGTTAACAGGTCAAAAATGTAAAAATGACAAACAACAGGTGGGCACTGAGCAGATCACCCTTTATGGGCCTAATGGTGTTCTACCAAGAGAAGAGACAAGGAAAAAATAAGTCTCACAGTTGGCAGGATCTCTTTATTTAATCTTTTCATATTTTCACAGACAGCGCCTGCTTCCAGCAGTGATAACACCTGATGTTTAGAGTTACTACCAGGGATTGGTGTTCAGACCAAGGTCACTGCTAAATCTTGGGTACCACATTGGGGGGTGCAGAAAGTAAAAGGCCACACCTGAAGGGAGGAGTGGACAGGTCAGGTGAACTGAAATCGATCAATGAGGTATTCCATTCCATATATGTTATGTTCAGTATAAGGGAATGAGCTCAGGGATCCTGAGGGTCAGTCTCTCTTCTCCAGTGGCTTACATCCAAGGAGGATTCTGACTGGTTTTTTTTCTATCCTGACCTTTGTTCCTGACTCCATTTCCACAACCCAATTCCTGAATCCAGTTCCTGAATCCAGTTCCCATCTGCCACTGAGTCCAGCCTGGGACTTCGCCAGTGCCTACTCTGTAGCATCAGTATAGTAATGGTTACATAAATGCTGTCAAAGGGGTTGGGTTCAATATTGATTTTGTATATATACACTCCATTTTATTATTATTTTCATTAAAGCTATTTGAGTTTTCTAATCGATAAGTCTCTCTCCTTTATTCCCTTTCTCTTTTATTTTGAGAAGGAGAGGGGTAAACAGAAAGCAATGTGTCATTTGTCTGGTGGCTGGCCCAGCTCTAAACCTTGGCACTGTCTTTACTTACAGTGAAGGCTCACTACTTTCTATGCTTCATTGTGTACCTGTCCTGTTTGGCACTCCAGGGTATGCCACCAACAGAGTTGTCCTTAGTTACACAAAAAAAGGAACAATATTTTACTCAGCCTTACTTAGTCACAGCTCAATTGTATGGCTAGACAAGTAAATGATCTTCCTTTCTACTCCCCAGTCTTTATAAAAAATAATTAAAAAAAAAAAAAGAAAATAAAAGTAGTATTCATTGCACATATAGTAAACAGTATCAAAACAAACAGAGGCTATATCACCTATTGTACTGGGCAAGTACGCAGTGAAAACAAGTTTCAATTAACTATAAATAAAGGACTACTCTGTGGCAGGCTACAAGCTTATGCTTTATATGAAATAGAAATAGATAAGAGTGGTCTTCAGAGACCTTCTAAGAGAAATTGCAATATGATTCACCAGGTTCTTCCATACAAAGACAAGAGGAGTTACTAAGTAGGACAAATCCAGCATATAAAATCCTGAACTTCTTGTTGCAAGCTGAGATCTCTAGATGAGCATCTACTTTCCTCTGAGGAAAAAATAGATTTTGAATAGTTCAAAGTAATATTAGACTACATTGATTTCTTTGAAGGAATTTAAAGAAAGGACATCAGCTGTGAATTCTTATTCTTAAGCGTATGTCAGGGAGAATATTGAATTGATCCACAGCAGAAAACTATTCTCTGCCCTTGTTAGCCGTGTTCATTCTTTATCAGTTTAACAGCAGCATACTATTCTTCTCTTCAGGAAACAAGCATCGTTATTTAAAGCCACCTAGTGCAGTATTTCTAAATTCTCATGCTGGGAAGGAGCTGCTTTCATGAACAGAATAATTCTGTTTAACCCAATCAAACTGTTCTGATGAAGAAGTTAAGCCCATAAAACCTACCGCAAATAATTTTTGTTAAAGATATTTTCTCTGAGATGCATTTCTTTAAAGTAGAAAAAATCAATTTTCGATCTTTACAGACCAGCAAGTCTCATCATTAATGTAAATAAAATATATAAAATTCTAACCTACAGCTTCTGAATAATGTGCAAACATGAGTTTAGTTCCTGAGGGAACTATTGGCAGAATATCGATAAGTGCCCCAGTGTAATACTGAAACACATTAAAATGTATCTTAACAGCTGTGCGCTTCATAACACTAGACTTCTCTGAGCATATGCTTGCAATGAATTCTAAAGCTGTGAGAAGGGGCAGACACATAAATGACCTCATTCTAAAAGCTTACACAATGAACCAAATCAAATTTCCCACAAATCGAGCATAGCTTTTAAGTAGTGCTGACATAGCCAGTAGGTGAGTGCAATTTTTTAAATACATATAATATTTGTTATTTCAAATCCTTCACCTGTGTAAATTAATGACTGTGACAGTTCCTTTTCCCCATAATAGTTAATTGTCCATTCCACAATATCTCCCCAAATTAAATTTATAATTTTTTCACCAAACCAAATTATTTCTCAAAGTATGATGCCTTCTATACAAATTCACCTCAAAGTCAGAAATAGAATAAATACTATACCATGGGTAATAAAGCTAAGCTTACAATTAGAAAATTGAAAATCTTGGTCAGTATGAAACTTTGTCAAAGCCTTGTTTATTTAAGGAATAAGTTAAGACCTTCTGCAGTACATCGGAAGTTTCACTTCATCAAATTTTGGAACAGATCCTGATGTGTCAAAATTAAATTGTTTCTGCCAAACTTCTCAATCACACAAAATATTCTGCCTATTCTTTATGACTTTCACTGTTTTCTTGCATGTTCACAGTACAGAAAACTAAAATAGTTTTTTTATTATTATTGGAAATCTATTTAATCCTATCTTTATAAAAAAATCTTCCGTCCTTTCTCAGCTCCAGATCTTTATCTCCTGGGGTTTTCATATCACTTTTGTTCCAAGATTTCAATTTATAACTTCTCCAGTTCCTCCCTGATCCAGGAAACATTTTCCAGTCTCACAGAAACTCAGGAATTCTCTAACAACTTTTTTGTGGTTTTGGTTTGGTTTTTGTATGTTTGTTGTCGTTTTATTTCCCCCCAGCTTGCCTTCCATTTTAGTCTCTTAAGTTTTGTCTATACTAGTAATTAAAATGAACCAGGAACCACTTACTGGTCCTGAGGAAAATGGCAGAGCACAGTAAGTGTCAACATTGCTAAACTCTTTATTTACCCTCACACTATACCTCTGAAGAAAAAAAAAATAATAATAAAAAAAAATGTTGCCAAACTGGAATTATCCTCGGTCCACGTTGTCCTCTACCAGTAGAAAAGCAGATTGTACATGCCAAAATTGTGTCTTGGAACCTCCTGACTGCTAAACCTGACTGTATAATGGCAGGACTGTCACTCGTGCTCAAAACTTATCTCAATTTTCGCCTTGCTCTCTTGACTTTCCTAGTATAGACCTATACAGGGATTTTAGATAGAATTCCGAGATCATCAGTCTTTCCTGTGGTTACTGTCCTGTAGAGTCTCTCTTGCTCAGTGTTGCAAAATGTACATTTTCTTCTTCTTTCAAGCTGTATCATATTTGAAGAATTCTATATGATTGGTACCTCCTCCTGGTTTCACATCATGGGCTCTGCTGCCATTCAGTGTTTCCCTCAAAGTTTAATGTCACAATGGAAAGACTGGCATTTGGCTCTGCTAGTTCCTCAGCAGGAAGACATCCCCTAAACTGCACTGCAGCTCACCATTTTTTCAACAGAAAAACATTCAGCTTAGAGCAAGGACTCTAAAAGCATGTTATCTTTATTTTGATAGCAGACACTGTAGCAAATCAAGTGATGCTCTACACACATGGGGAATGTTCAGTGGAGTGCTATCACACTTGTTAATTTGTGAGGCTCAAAAGAGGAGAAATATCTATTACTCCTCAATAATTTAATTAAAAAATAAGGAAGAAACCGTAAAGAATTAACATCACTCTGCAATGCTGCATATGACTTAAGATGCAAAATTAAAGAGCTTTTATTAAAATGAGTCATGTACCCTTTGTCAGTGTTGACATGGAATTGACCTGTAATTTGGCAAGATGTTTGAAAACAAATTTGAGGTGCTTTTATTTTTATTATGGTTTTGAAAGATAAAGGCATACCATTTAATAGATATCATGTACTTTGCATCAGCAAGTTTCTGGTACTTAAATTTGAGTTATAGTCATCAAGTTAACAGAACCAACTTCTACTTAAAAAGCGTATTTCAAGAAATACTTTGTAACTGAATTAAATAATTCAGAAATAAATTTTCAGATAATTTGTAAACAAAAGAACTGAAAACAATAGCTTGAATAAAAAATCTATATGGCATATTTTATTAAACTGGGGAAAACTAAAAATTAACTCAAGTTACAAAAAATACAGTTAAGCTTCCCAGTGTGTCGTCTTACCTTCAGAGTTGGTAGCACTTTAAAGAATTCTTTGAAACACTTTAAAATGTTAACCTGTACAATCAGTCAAGCACGAAATTGAACTATATTTCCTCTTGGAGCTGAACTAGCACTGCACCCCATGGCTTGCCCTTTCAACATCATTCCAGAGTTATATGAAAAGACTGAAAGGTCTGAAAGACTTTTTTTTTTTTTTTCTTTTTTTTCCCAAGTAACTGACACACCTATATTATGAGTAAGTGGAAATGATGCTTGAAGAATCTCATCTTCATATTGTTACTGATATCTGTAGCCATAGAGGTATTTTTAAAAAAATCTTTTAAATTTTAAAAGTTCTTTTTATGAGTATTAGATTTTGTTGTTTCATTCATGAAGAAGTCAGTGAGGTCTCCTTGAAAGTGGAGACAATTCTTTTGAAGCTTAGCAACAGGGCTGATATGCTAAATCGATGTTTATAATTTTGGCATGAGTTGGGCAATATGTCATTTCAATTATCTCTTCAAAATTGTTTCCCAGTTATTATTTAAGACCACAACAGCAGCTGTAACAGAATGTTTCTAAACCGATTTTCCACAGTGAGGTAAAAGTCCAGATAGCAAAAAACAAATGCTGAATTAAAAGCACTGAACCAGTAAAGAAAAAATTGATAAAGTTTAACTGACTAACAGCATTGTGCATTTTATGAAGTGAAAGAAATATTGATAAAGGAAAGCAAATGGGGACAATATTCCAATATTCCAGAGAAGAGCCAATCATGTTTTGTTTTACCATTTGCAACGCTTGATGCACTAGCAATGCTATTATTAAGTAACAGTACTAGTAAAACTATTTACAAGATTATAACCTAATAAATAATATATGGTTATTTTCCACCTACTTCATCCTCCAATAAAATTAATGTTATTAAATTGTTTATCTGGACCTAGAAGTCCTTCCTTTTCTAATTGCCAAGAAGATAAAGAGATTGCAAGGACATTCTGGCAATTTCACCAAAAAAAACCCTGATTTTACTTACTTACATATTTATTTATTTACAATCTTTTTGTTTTAATTATCCCTTTTTCCATCTCTTTCCAACAATAGATAGAACAATAATTTTTTCCTCATAATTGTTGGAATTGCAGAATCTCTGATTGACATTAAAAAGAAACAGTGCTCCTTTAAATAAAAGGAAGTAGAAGACATTACAGGTCAGTCTGAAATAGATGAAACTAACATATTAATGTATCAAATGCAATAAAAAAGACAGACATCTAAATGATAGAGAATTTTTACTTACTTGCCTAGAATACTGTTCAGACATTGAACTGATTGAATCAAAATGAATAGATTAAGATTTCTCCTGAATGGTGAACAAAATCTCTGCTACATACACTTTACCTGAAATTACATAAGTTATTTCAGGTCTGTCTCATTTGTGGTTACATTTTTTTCTGTCTGCACCCATTTCACTCACTCTTTATTATGTGATACTTCACCCAGTTATCACTGAAAGACATTAATAAGAATAAAATGAATGTTAAATATATTCCACTCACAATTCTTGTGCGATTTTATGTTATCAAAATTATGCCATTTCAGTTTACCAGTTGTCTGGAGTTTATACTCCAATCCTCTCTCTGTTTCTCATGATCTATATTTCTTTCAATTCAATTTTCTGTTATTTGCTAGTAATAGTACATTCTTATGTAATTTATTTCTTCCAACTCCAGCTTTTTTTCATCTTTCACCTACCAAACAAACGTCCTACTCTCATCATTCCAGGCTATTTCCATTATTCTTTACATTGTTTTGGCATGCATACATAGATACACATATACATAGCCTATACATACACACATATACATCTACATACTCTATACATACACGCATACATATATACATGAACTCACACTACTTTGTCAAAATCAACATAGCAAAATTAAGTGAATGCTCCATATAATTGCAGTGATGCACAATCTTCAGTAGGATTCATTTTTTGTATATTTTTTTTTTAATTTGTTTATTTAAGGCAATGATAATCTCCTTAAGATAACAAGCTATTTATTTTTAATTAACCTATAAAGCGATTTGTGCATTGAGCTGTGTTTGATGTTCTTTGATAATGAAGCAAGAAGAAAAATACTGCAAAAAACCTAAGGATTTTCCCCATCATTGAATTTAATTGAGTGTTGATCTGTTTGAAGGTAGGGAGGCTCTACAGAGGGATCTGGGCAGGCTGGATCAATAAGAAGTCCAGTGGTATGAGATTCAACAAGGCCAAGTGCCAGGTCCTGCACCTGGGACACAACAACCCCATGCAGTGCTACAGGCTTTGGACAGAGTGGCTAGAAAGCTGACTGATGAGAAAGGACCTGAGGATTCTGTTTGACCGACAGCTAAATATGAGCCAGCAGTGTGCCCAGGTGGCCAAGAAGGCCAACAGCATCCTGGCTTGTGTCAGAAATAATGTGACCAGCAGGACTGGGGAAATGGTTGTCTCCTTGTACTTGGCACTGGTGAGGCCACACTTTAAATACTGGGTTTCATTTTGGGCCTCTCACTACAAGGAGGACATTGAGGTGCTGGAGTGTGTCCAAAGAAGGGCAACAAGGCAGATGAGGGATCTTTACGAGGAGTGTCTGAGGGAACTGGGGTTGTTTAGCTTGAAGAAAATGAGACTTAGGGGAGACCTTATCACCCTCTACCTGAAAGGAGGCTGTAGTGATGTGGAAGTCTGTTCTCCCAAGTTAACAACTGATAGGACAAGAGAAAACACCCTCAAGTTGCTCCAGGGGAACTTTAGATTGGATCGTAGGAAAAATTTCTTCACAGACAGAGTTGTACATCACTGGAACAGGCTGCCCAGGCAATCTAATGATTAAGAAAATAGATCAATCTTGAAAGCTCTAAATTATGTTAGATTTGGACTCAGCACTTTAAAAAAAAAAAACAACAAAACTGAAAATCTGATGACATATAAAACAACAAGCTTTGTCTTTTAAGATTAATACAAATTAATACATTAATCCTGATTCTGTTCTTGCTTATCTTGCATTTTATTCCAATGGAGTTAACTGTCAGGTGTGTGTATATATATATAAAAAGCATTTTTCTGCCATTCTGTCAATGTAAATATTCCAAACTGTGGTAAAATGCTATTTCCAAGACTGTTCTTTATAGAAAAATTTTTGCTATACCTGTACTAGAGGTGTAGACAGAGTCGGCCACTGAAATATTCTCTTTAATCAACACATGGTAGCACAAGTGCTACTATCCAGAACATAAGTGGTATTTGTTTGAGACTACCTGGACAGTCTGGAACAAAAGAATACGAAGTTGCTCCAAGTACAGCACACATGCTGGAAACTGATTCATAATTCTTTCCATTTTTCCACTCTCTTATCTTCCTTCTTCCTTCTTCCTAGGTATTTTAATATTTAACAACTTGACATAGGTCACTGATGGAGAGTTAATAGACACAGGTACTTGCCAAAGAAAGAAGTATTTTACTAGAAAATGCTGGTTTTCTACAAATTCTCTGTACATTTTTTTCTGATCCTTTTAATAAAAGAAGTTCAGAAAGGTCAGTGGAAGCAGTAATGAGGTGTAGCCTTATAAATATTATAATTTCACTTCATATTTTACGACATCTTAGTACTGCAGTGGAGAGCTGTTTACAAAGTATTGCTGGGGAAATAGCTTAAGTAAGATATTTTATATATATCAGCATTGTAGAGAGTTGCAGTTTCCTGAAATCTTGTTTAAAGATTAGTAATGCATACCAGGTGTGATCTTTCATTTTCATTTCTCTTTTAAATAGTCACTAATTGACTGTCAGATTAAAAGGAGTTAGTACTTTTTTACTTGTTAATTTTCAATGTTGAAGCATTGCATAAAATAAAAACATGGAATAGCTTACTAGGTTTTGATATTCTCTAAAGAATCCAGGATTCTCTTGAATCGGGAACTAGTTCTTGAAATAGCCACTCAGTCTACTAAGAAACCATCAGCACAGAAAACTGTGGGAGGTAACACCATTCACTAATAAAGGCACATGTCTAGAAAATTTCATGAGCTGTTTCAGTCAACAAAATCATATTGTCACATAGGATGACATGGAGTTGATCTGAGCTACAGCACATTACAACTCTTTCACTAAGTCTCTGATTTCCTCATATCGGCAGAGATCCAAGAAGGAACATTGCCGCTGTTGGACCTGTTTCTCATTTCTCAGAAGAAACAGGACAATACAGTAATATTACTTCATCTGACAAACACTTCTGGTAAATTCACAAGTAATGTTCTTATTTCTTTTCTTCACTTTTTTAGAATTAGAAATTATTCATATATTTTTAGAGTTTCAGAAATAGAATTCTTCAGTGTTTCAAAGAAGGGGAAAAGAAATCTGTATCTGGTATTCCTAATATCTAGAAAAATAGTTCTTTATTTCATTTATTCACATGCACAAAATAATTAACAATATAAGAGCTTGTATATATTAAATAAAACAATAAATTATATTTTAAATTTATAAATTAGCACAAATATGAATAGAACAGAGTTATGTGATCTTGTCTTCTTTAATAATTCTCATATTTACTGTCAGCTACGCTTAGCTATGTATGACTAAAATTACTACTATTGAGATTAAAACTATATTACTAAACTCCATTCTGGAATACATCCTCACCCTCTTATTTTCAGTGATTTATTCTATTCAAATTAGATAAGCAATTTTCATGCTGCTTTGAAAATAGATGTTTAGGAGTCCTTTTATGGCGAAAATAAAAGTATTTTATAGAAAAAGTAGGGCAATCCAAAACAATATTAAATATCTCTGTGCACACTTCTGTGTCATCATTTATATGTATGTTTCATATATTTTATTCATGAGACTTCTGGTTTCTTCTCCGTTACATGTTAATTCTTCTTCATTCTGTTTGACAGCGAAGACAACCTGTTTCAGATTCAGGGTAATTTGTAAGTCAGAGGGAAGCCTAAGAAACAAACTCTGGAAAAAATAGTTTCCACTTTTACAGTTTTGTCAATGCCAATTTAGATAGGCAATACTTTGAGGTGTTGACATGAATTAACATTTTGCATACTTGAGCTAGAGATTGAAATGCTCATCAGGTTATTATTTTTCAGAAAAAATGCCAAAACTTTTGAGCTACAGCAGTGTTAAACTGAAGAAGACATTTCAATAAAATCAAGCTTTGCATTGTGCTTTCTGTAATTTTCCTTCTACTAGACACTGCTGGGGAATTGAAAAGAACAGGGATGCCTACAGCGAAGGAAAAAGAACTGGAAAGGTGAAATCCCTTTACACTTTTCCTCATATCTATTTTTATGTCGCCTTACCTGTTCCTACAATGAACAAGAAAACCCCACCAAACAAAATAGTAATTCCAGAGTATGGTGGAGGGGAATCTAAAAGAAAAAGAAAAGGAACATTTTGGAAAACTAAGAATGAAAACTGATTTTTTTTTTTCTTCTCCAGGGAAGAATTTTACTGTATTTAATTGTTAATTAAATTATGGAGAAATCTTTCCTTCCACGGGGAGAAAAAACACACATTTGCACTAATAATTAACTTAGACACGTATAATAAATATATTGTGGTATAAATATATGAACTACTACTTTTGACAGTTTGGCAGTTTTCACTTCCATAAAAGTTCTGCTACTAGTGCATAATATTTATGTGTACAAAGCTTTGAATATTATAACCTTTACCTATCGCTGATTTCCTTCATGTCTTTCTTCTGTTCATGTGCTTTTTACTTTCAAAGCCGTGTTTATTCCAAGCCATCCTTATTTCTTCAAATCTTTGCTTCACATATGGTATATCACATTTCTTGGACTTTGTTGTGCATGGGTCTGTCTATGTGCTAGATGTTCTAGGGCACCTTTCCATTGTCTCTATTGATGTATTCTGTGCACTCATTTCAACAGACAGCTGATGTCTGGGAGCGTATATTCTACACAAGAATCATTAAACATATCTTCTTACAGATTCAGAAGAACGTTTGAGTATTTAATGCAGTAATTAAGAAATGGAAGCAATAAATGCACTCAGAATTTCCCATCAGTAAGTTATACTGTTTAACCAAACTTTCACGAGAATTTTCTTCCCTTATGATGATTCAATATAGTTTGCACCCTGTGTTTTACATTGAGCTGCAGCTTGAAATAAAAGATATTCCTGATATTTCACTTGGTTTAATATAAAAGCAGAATACTATAAGATATTCAAATGTGATGGTAATATTGGAGGAGTTTGGATAATCATTTTTTTAATGCATAAATTGGGGAAATTTTAATCATGATGATATCCACACTGCAGCCTGTGGAGTACTGCATGCCCTAGTAGCTAGTTATGAGAGCCTATTCTAGAGCAGGCCAGAGCTATGGCCCATGGAAAGAAGCCTACACAGGAGTAGGTTTTCTAGCAGGATGTGTGAATCGATGGGAGACCCATGCTGGAGCACTCTGTTCCTGAAAGACTATACCATGTGGAAAGAACCCACTCTGGAGCAGATCTTGAAGAACTGCATCCTGTGGGAAGGTCCTGTGTTGGAGTTGATGGGGGACTGTGTCCTGTGGGAGCAACCCCATTCTGGAGCGTGAGGAGTGTGGAGTATCAGAGATGAAGTGTTACAAACTGACTGCAGTCTCTATTCCCCATCTCCCTGCACCACTCGGGGGTGAAAGAAGAGAAATCAGGAGCAAAGCTGAGCCTGGGAAGAAGGGAGGAGTCAAGGGAAGGTGTTTTTTGCTTTAGTTTTTGTTATTTTTTCTCAGCATCCTACTCTAATTTCATCGGCATAAATTAAATTTTGCCAAGTGGAGTCTTCTTTTTCTTATGATGATAGTTGGTAAGCGATCTCCCTGTCTATCTCAAAAGCTTTTCCATCTGATTTTCTCCTCCTGTCCTGTTGAGGAGGAAGAGTGAGTAGCAAGACAGGGGGTTTTGCAGTCAGCCAAGGTCAAATCCACCAGAAGGTATTGCACATTTCGTAACAATTCTTCTGGCCTTATTCTTTAAAAGAGTTTTAATTTCTCAAAGGAAAAGAATCATTTATTTCTGTACTGATGATGGCAATTTTTCAACATTAACAGTGCCACAAAATATTCTGACTATCCTTGCACTACATAGGATCAATTATATGTCCTATTTATGAGTAATTCTATGTTTTTGATTTCACAGCCTTTTGAGTCATTACTGACACAGGAAAAAAAGATCAGCTGAAGAGTTTCAGTAAAGGAAGCATTGCACTGTTGGTGCATTACTACTGTTGAGGTATGAGTGCAATAGTGTTACTGCAAAAACAGAGTGTTTGTGAGGTTGACACCTGATGCTCAAATATGCTGAAATTAAGCAAAAAATACTTTACTTTTTTGGTCATAGGGATACAGAACTATTAGGCCTAAATGAGTGATATGCCGTTTCAGTGTGCTCCCAAAGTATCATGGAGCTGATTCCCACTCAAGCTTGTTTCTGCTTCCACAGTGTAGCACCTATTGTGTTTTGTTATAGAGGAACATAACACTGATAATGAAGCAGTGACCAATGAGAAATCATTTGGGTATTATTTAATCAAGTTTAAAAAGGAAATGCTCTGAAAGGACATGTATTCTGTATAGAGGTAGTTATTCACTGACTTGTTCAGAGATTGAATTGAGCTCCTCCAGAAAACAAACAAACAAAATCCTAATTTGAAGAAGGGTATTGTAGTTTGTAGAAATGACATATATTTGTCATAATTTAGATCCAAGAAATGGACAAATTGAAGATCATTTTTAGGATATTTTTATACCCCCACATCACATTTTCCCTGACAGACTGAAATTTCAATAGCAACTTCAGTCTGCTTCTACCAGATAAGGAAACACAGTATGTATACTCGGTCTCTTCAACGACGTAAAACATTGCCTTAGTTATGCTTCCATGCTTCCTTTCCAGTCCCAAATGCACACTGCATTGTTTCCTCAAGGTGTGCATATATATCTCTGAGCACAAATTGTTAATTGTGTAGAGCTAAATTTAAAATTGTTTATGTTTTGTGGGGTTTTGATTGTTGGTTTGTTGTTTTTTTTCGGTTGGATATACACATGGTTTGCATTACTGCAGACAGCTGAAAATGTAAAATTTGAATGGTAGTACATTTTTATTTGCATGCATAATTAAGCATTAAAAATATTTTAAACTAATTAATTTTAATATTGTAAGCATACAAACACTTTCTCTTTTTTTTTTTTTTAAGAAAACTTTGCATCCCTTAGCAAGTTATGTAAGGTGATTAAATCTGGACTGATTTCTTATATTTGATGCAAAAGTAATTAAAAAGGTTTCTGATATAACTACTATCTGAACCTTGGCAACTGCAGGTTTAAAATTATAGTGTCATTTTACAAAATACCTTTCATTGCCTTTTGTAATTTGATTTGGCAGTCCTTGCAAAAAAAAATAGTTGGTGGAACTTTAAGAACAGTAAAAGAAACTTAACCGTTAAGTACATGTTTGCTACAGAGAAATGCTCCCATAAATAAACTCTTGTATCTGTTTAGAATAACAGCTTTATTACTGCTTGATTAATCAAATTAGCTCAAGCGAATTTCAGATGTTTACACTAATCAGGTCTTTCTTCCATGATGCAATTTGTAAGAATGAGGCTTTCAGAAATCTGAGGGTGACTTGGTTTCAGTGTAAGAAATCCTCCAAGTCACATCACTTGAGGCAGCAGGGATAGTATAAAAAGTTATGTGAAATAAACAATGATGAGGAAACATATGAGGGAGAAGTCAAATTCATACCCACTTCTCAAAACCCAGGCGAATGTCCTGACTACTGAAAAGGCTCTTCTGAAATGAGACCATGCCACTTAGCATGGTCTTTCCTTGATAAAGGAAAAGACCTGACTTCTGGTCCACGCTCTTAGGACAGTCTATACATTAAATGGAGTCATTGCTTACTGTAAAATTGGTAGGCAGTCTTGAGAACATGGCAAACAGACATTTTCCCTTCTAGACCAGTGGTCCCACTCATCAAACCACAAAATGAAGCTTTCACTGGATAGTGATTAAAGCAAAATATTGTCTATTCTCTGGACTGGAAACCAAGTGACTTGCTCAACACTGATTGTATTTGTAAAGTAAAAAATTTCCCTCCTTCAAAGGCAGAATGGTCTAATCTATATGAACCACTGGTAAAAGCCTCTGAACACATGCAGTTCGCTAAGCCTGCCTGGTCTTCTGCTCGGCGAGTATGTGATAGAGGCCAAAAACTGCGATAGGAATCATCATATGATATGAATCATATGATTCCATGATAAATGGTATGAATAATGGCAGGACAATGATAAAGTTCTGTTTCTTTCCTCCCTTTTCCTCTGTCCCTCCTTACTTATTTTCTCTCCAAGAACACCCTAGTTAAGGTAGTCTGTAATTATAATTTAAAGTCTCTTTTTGAAGAAACAGGGTGGTTTTCATCTGAGAAATACACTTATAACTGAATTGTTGATTAGTATTTATCAGAAAATACTAATCCTCCAGTGATTTTGAAAGAAAATATTCATCTTAAATTAATTTTTCTTTAATGAATGATCAATATTCTTGAGAATATTCTGAAATGTTAAGTCTTGGTTTGATACATGTCCCTTAACGCTATGTTGAACTCATAATCTCATAGGAAGATGGCACAGACTCCCAGAGCAAAGTTAAGCTCTCTGAATTTCTCAGTTAGCAGTGTAGTTCATCTGAACCAATTAGTCCTCTCAGTCTACTGATGCATACAAATTTTTTTTCAGTACTTGCTGATACAGGTTACATTATTGTGAGGAGGAGTATATGATTACTGATGTAATTTAAACGTAGTTCATCACATTATGTAATAGTAATAGGAACCTGAGTTTTCATAAAACATTACATTAAAATTACAGTTATATAACTATCTCCATGCAAATTTCCCTAATGCACTTATACCATTAAGATCATTTGCACAATACAACAAACACAAAAGCCTGAAAAAGCTGTAAAAAAAAGTTCACTTTAAGAAAAGTAAATTAATATCTCATTCCATATTTTTCACCTTTTTAATCACAAAAATCACAATGTGATCTAAAATATGTTGTCATAATTATTGATGTTATTCGTGTTCTTCTGCTGTTCAATTTTGTCTCTATAATTCTAAAGTAAAAAAAAAAAAATCAAAAAGGATTTATTTAGATACATTTAGTCACAGAAGTCACCCTGCTTTCTTAAGAAAAACAGACCAAGCTTAGAGATACTACATGCATTAATATACCAATATGCCAAATTAAATCACAGAACTATTAAAAAATGCAAAGCATAACAACTAAGAAATGCATTTGAAAAAAATCCCAAAACATTATTTAAAATCACAAGCATTTTATTTGCCTATTTGCTTTTACAGTACAGTGTTCTCTATTGATTATCTTGGAATACAATAACTTAAATCTAACACAACTGAGTAAGTCACATTCAGCATTTTCATGTATCTACTCCTACCTTTATTGTATTGCAACCAACTGAATACTCATCAAGACTATCCAACAAACAAATCTAAACTATAGTAGAAACCTATAGTAGAAACCAGAATGTGACTTTTTTAGTCCAAATGTCGAATCATGTTATGTCACGCTACCTTGGGGTATTTTTTAACAAGATTTAGCTGACTGATAAAAAACATAGTTAATAAAATAAAACAGGATAAAACTCATGGATGAGGCAAAGTACCTGATTATGCCATATCTTATATGTACTTATGCCACAGAAATGATGCCACATTGCTCTGTTCTGAGACAACGTAATCACAGAATCATGGAATGGTTTGGGTTGAAAGGTACCTTTAAAGGTCATCTAGTCCAACCTTCCCACCAATGAGCAGGGATGTCTTCAACTAGATCAGGTTGCTCAGGCTCCGGTTCAACCTGACTTTGAATGTTTCCAGAGATGGGATATCTAACACATCGCTGGGCAACATGTGCTGGTGTTTCACCACTGTCATGGTAAAAAATTTCTTCCTTGTATTTAGTCTGAATCTACCCTCTTTTAGTTTAAAATCATTACCCCTTGTCCTATCACAGCACATTCTACTAAAAAGACTGTCTCACTTGAAGATTGGCCACTTTTAACTTGAAAGGCTGCAATAAAGTCTCCCTGGAGCCTTCTCTTCTCCAGGCTGAACAACCCCAACTCTCAGACTTTCTTCAGAGGAGAGGTGTTCCAGATCTCTCATCAGTTTTTGGACCCTCCTCTGGATCCACTCCAGTAGGTTCATGTCTTTCCTGTGCTGAGGACTCCAGAGCTGGATGCAGTTCTCCAAGTGGAATCTCACCAGAGCAGAGGGGCAGAGTCACTACCCTTGACCTGCTGACCACACTTCTTTTGATGCAGCCCAGGATATGGTTGGCTTTCTGGGCTGCGAGTATACTTTGTTGGACCATGTACATCTTTTCATCTACCAGTACCCTAAAGTTCTCTGCAGGGCTGCTCTCAATGCTATCACTCCCATGTTGTTTTGATATCAGGGATTGCCCCAGCCCAGCTGCAGGACCCTGCACTTGATGTTATCGAACCACATGAGTTTTACATGGGCTGACTTCTCAAGCTTGTCCATGTCCCTCTGAATGGCATTTCATCTTTCATGTGTGTCAGACACATCAGCTTGACATCATCTGAAATCTTACTGAGGGTGCATTTCATGCCACTATGTCATTGATGAAGATATTAAACAATATGGCTCCCAATATGGACTCCTTGAGAGATACCACTTGTTAGTGATCTCCATTTGGACATTGAGCTGTTGACCACTTCCTTCTGGATGTGACCACCTAACCTGTTCCTCATTCTCCAAACAGTCCATTCATCAAATCCTCTTCTCTCCAATTTAGACAGAAGAATGTTGGTGGGGACCATGTGAAAAGCCTTACAGATATCCAGATAGATGACAGACATAGCTCTTCCTTTGTCCACTGATGTAACAAACTCATCACAGAAAGCCACTATGTTGGTCAGACAAGACTTGCCCTTGGGGAAGCCATGATGGCTGTCTTGAATCACCTCCCTGTTCTCCATGTGCCTCAGCATAGCTTCTAGGAGGATCTGTCCCATGATCTTCCCAGGCACAGAGGTAATGCTGACAGGTCAGTAGTTGCCCGGATTGTTCTTTCTACTCTTTTTGAAAATGGGTGCAATGTTTCCCT